>JAEIIF010055689.1:0-13616 GCA_018874455.1 Drosophila trapezifrons
TAAAATGTCATAATCTCGCCGTCAAAAAAACGTCATAAGCTCGCGCGAGCTTATGACGTTGGCAAATTGGCGAGCTTGTGACGGCGGACTTAAGTCGTCACCCCAAGATTTTGTAGTTTTTCTAGAGAAATACCATACGCCCAGGGGTACAAAAGCAAAACCTACATATGCCTATCGCTATTATTCCAACAATTACCATTAAAAGCCTGAATAATGGATCTCTTAAGCTTTTGGAGCTAGTTTTTCTTTGATTTTAAAAGTATTTGAAGGTGTTCCGGGGAAAAAACGCTCGGTTAGGGGTACGAAAACAAAACCTACACATGACTGTGTATATTCATCGACAATTAATATTTTACAGTCCAAATAGTGACTCTCTTATGGTTTGAAACTTTTTTTTTAAGAGTTTTTCTAGAGAAATACCATACGCTGAGGGGTACAAAAACAAAACCTACACTTGCCTGTCGAAATTATTCCGACAACTACCTTTTAAAGCCTGAATAGTGCATCTCTTAAGCTTCGGGAGATCTTTTTTCTAGGGTAAGACTTTATTTTAAGAGTTTTTTGAGAGAAATACCATATCGTCGGAGGGTACGAAAACAAAACCTACACATGACTGTGTAAATTCTATAGACAATTAATATTTTAAAGCTCTCTTAAGCTAGCAGAACTCTTGCTATGACTTGAAACTTTTTTTTTGTAGAGTTTTTGGAGAGAAATACCATTAGAGGTGGAGAAACATCGATGAAAACATCGAAGGGAAGCCCGGATCGATGTTTTATCGATGTTTTTTCATCGATGTTTATTTTTGAAACATCGAAAAACATCGATCTCCGCAAACATCGATGTTTCTCCACCTCTAAAGACCATACGCATACAAAACGTAGACAAATCAGTTCAATTTCACTTAATAATGTTAAAATTGTAGGTTAAACCTAGGTAAACCCTTTGAGAACTCACCTGCCAGGGTATTTCCACTTCGGTGCACCGAAGTCTTGACCCTTTTTTTTCTCGTGCTTCTTGATTCGGACTCTTGACTTGGTTTTGTTTTGCTGCTTGCCTAGCGATGTTGTTTTTGCCTTGATCCCACCTCTCATTTCTCCATTTCTCCACACGAGTTTTGCATTCTCCTTAGTTCTTTTCTATTCTTTTTTCCCTTGTATTATTTTCCATGGCACTTCATTCTTTTTTTTTTTTTTTTGTATAATTTGTTCCCGTGGCATGATGAGTGGAATAATCTCTGGGTAATTGCCCGGCGCGGATTAGTCGAGCGACTGAGTAACTGTTTCCACTTTCCACTTTCCACCGCGGCTGGCGGGGATCATGCATTGTAATTTATCTGCTGCCATGCACACACACGCCCACAATTATTGCATGCTCCCCTTGGCATCTGTAGCTATATCTTTGTATCTCTGGCGCTCACTAATTTCTCACACTTGCTCCGCTCTCTCTGCTTCACCCCTCCTCCTCGCAGGCTTGAGCAAGACCTCGCTTATTGGCCTCACCGGCAGCGGCGGCGGCGGTGGCGCTGCACGCAACGCCGCCATCAGCAACAGCAGCATCATCTCCAGCTCTAGCGCTGCCGCCGTCGCCGCCACCAGCAGCAGCACCACCAACATTGCTGCCTCCTCCAGCTCCAGTGCCGTTGGCCCTGGCCTGGGCATCATCCCGTCCTCGGGCAGCCTGGGAATGGGATCTGGTAGCGGCGCTGCACCTGCTCCGGCGCCCACAACACCCACATCGACCTCGGGTCCGCCATCGGCGAGCAGCAGCATCAACTGTAAGTGCGCAGGATTTGAATTTTAATGACAAAACCTCTGGATCCGCTTGGATCTACCTATTGTTAATGGCTAATTGGTTCCATTTTTTGCGCTGTGTGTGAATCGTTGTGAGAGCTTCTCCCGCTGCCACCGCCGCCTAACTAACATCATCTAACAGATGTTCTAAAGCCCGCCCCCTAATCTAGACCCGTCTCTCCATTCTCACACTGACTGTCTGTCTGTCTGGCTTTTCTCTCTCTCTCGCCGCGATCACAGCTCTGCCGCTGACTTCAATGGGAGCGGGCGTTGAGTTGGCCGTGGCCAGGCCCAAATGCAACAGCATACTCCACGTATTCCACGAGTGGCTCTTCGAGGCGGCGCACATCGGCGGCGACACTTGGCGCCAGAATCGCAAGAGTAAGTCTGTCAGTTTTTTACAAATTTTTATAATAATTATTACGCATTTTTTAAGAGCAAGCATGCGAGGCCAGTAAGCGACCCTCGTCGATGATCATGGAGCATCGCAAGGGTTCCATTTCCCTTTCGCAGCCCAATTCCCTGAACGATCCGCAATCGCTGCCGCCCACACTGACCATTGACAAGTATGAGTCTGGCCGGGCCGAGGCCATTGGGACACTGTGCAAGATCTTCTGTGCCAAGAAGACGGGCGAGGAGATCCTGCCCGTCTATCTGGCACGCTTCTACATGGCCCTGCAGCAGTGCCTGAAGATCACCGAGTCGCGGGAGTGCGACGAGACGCTGGCCAGCATCCTGCTGCATTCGGGTGACCTTTTCCGGCTGGATTTGGATGGTATCAATGTCCTGCTGCCTGGCTTTATAGCCGCCCTGGAGATTGTGCTGCCCGACAAGGATCTTAAGCTAAAGACACAATCGATGGTCTTTAATCGCACGGAGCTGCGCCGCTCGGCCATTAATATTCTGCTGTCTATAATGGTCCTTCCGCTGCACTACCAAACGCTGCCCATCCGGGATCTGGTCACCAGCGAAACCAGCGAGAAGTAAGATAGAGAGATTGTATATATTTTATATTTTAAATATTAACAATTTATCTTTTATTTCCTCCCCCAGAATGTTCACTTTTATCCAGCTGAAGTCTCGTCTCATGAACATCCTGATGAATGCCTTGCAGGTGGAAACCGATGCCCAGAATACCCACATGCTGCTGGGTGGCCTGTTGCTCTGCGTCCAGGATGCCGTCACCTTTGAGGAAACTGAACTGGGAGGCAACCTGTCGCATAATTCCAGTGGCGTGCAGCATCACCACGAGACCAATCTCCTGAGCTCTGGTATGCTTTAATCCTTAGTTTCGAGCTCAATCTTGATTCAGTGTTGCCAGATGAGAATTATGCTTTCCCCCTAAAAAATCTGAAACAGCCGATATTTCCCCCTAAAAAATCAGTTCATTTCCAACATGTACAATAAAATAAGAAATGTGACGTTGTAGAAATGTTAGGGTGCAGACAGAGTGCGCGCTAAAGCCAAAGGAGAAGACGAAGACGAAGCTGAAGACGATTTGCTGCGTTGCGAGAAGCGAATGGGTGTCATAGTGCAAGACGAATTAGAAGCGATAATCGCAATGGATTCAACAGATAAAGAGCTCTTTTTAGAAGAAATTATGTAATGAAGTCCTTGTTATTTATTGAAATTGCGTCTGCGTCCGCCACACACAATTGGCAACTGAATTTGAAGACGCCAAAGCATAGAGAGAAAAAGAAAACCAAAACATAACCTCAAAAATATAAAAATAACGGCAAAACGCAAGCGAATCGTCTTCAAAAAGCGTTTGAAGCGAATTGCTTGTGTTTCGTCTTCGCTAGCTCTGTGAACGGTTTCGCGCCAATTCATACAAATCGTTCTAGCCAGTTTTTCGTCTTCGTCTTCGTCTCAGCGCGCACTCTGTAAGCACCCGAAGCACCCTTAAGATGAGGTCGTGCACAGTATTTTTTTTTGATATTTTTGTCATATTTAGGTGATATTTGTGCGAGGCAATCTTGCAATTATTTTAGGAAACCACATATTTTAGTGTTTTTCTAAACATTTGAGTAATACAATTTCCGAAAAAAAACCCCTAAACTTTCCCCCTAGCACGTCAAAAAACCCCTAAATCTAGGGGGGAAAACCCCTCATCTGGGAACACTATCTTGATTTATTTTTTAAAGTTTTTTGTATTATTTAATTACTCTTGTTTGATTTATTGTGATTTTTGTTTCCTTTTTTGCATTTTGTGACGGTCACTGTTTTTGTGTTTTGCGCATCAGCGTGCTCGGAGCGTTCCGTTTCGCTGGTCAGCGCTGGCACGGCCAGTCTAAGCGGCCAAACGACGGCCACCATGGGAGCGGGATCGGGCTCCATACGTGACACGGCCTCCTCGGCCCATGATTACCCCAGCCTGACCATATCCGATGACATGTCATTCGAGTTCGGCCAGGAGCTGGAGGGCGGTACCACCTATGGTAAACCTTTTTCTTTCTTTCTGTTTTTCTAATGAGTTTTGTGAAGTTTTTTTTAGTCTAAAAATACTTATTTCAAATGATGTTTCTCTATTTTTTATTAATAATATTTTTGTGTCAATTTTCTAGATAATGCTCATGCCTTATTTGTGCGGGCCACGTATTTGGTTTGTCACCGTTTGATTTCGTCTTGGAAAACGGACTTAAATGTCTCGCTGGCGGCTCTGGAACTGCTATCTGGCTTGGCCAGGCTACACATTCGAGAGACAGGTGAGGAGCAGAAGTGTTGGAATCATGGGAGTCTAGCATGTGATCTCTTGGTGTATATTGTAAATATATGAGTGTGCTCTTGCAAAGGCTTAAATTAATATTAAATGCTGGTTTCGGTGGGTAAGACTGTCATTACTAACTGGAATTCATATTTAGCATATTTATAAAGCATAAAAAAAGCTTAAAGCATTGCCACTAAAATTCCCAAGTAGGAATTCAGCAAATACATATTGCTAAAAAATTGAAATCACTTTGGAAACTGCCTGAAAGTATGCTATGAAATATTTACAAGTTAAACTCCGTGTTTGTTTGTAGCACACTTTTGGGCGTAATTTAAAGTGATATTAAAACCCTTGGAGATAAATATAATTATATTTGATGGATATACGAATACTAGTTTTTATAACTGATATTTTCATTATAAGTGAGATTTTTTTAACACTTGTGGCTTATTTTTAACATATTTAATAGTAAGCAAGTTGAAATGTTTTTAAAAGTAAATAAAATTATCAAAGAAATCCTTTGCAAGGGCATTTTACGAACGCTTCGGTTCGGTACCGTGGCTGCACTTCCTTTCTTCGTTTTAATGTCGTTTGTTCTCCTCTGTCCCTCCCCCCCCTAACTGTTTTCTGTTTACTTTTTAAACTGTTTGTATCCATCCATAAATGTGCGTTCTGTCTTAAATCTTAAAAATCCACAAAAAAAATCAACCTAACCCCATAATTACTGTGCGGCAGCCAGGAAATTTACAAACGGTAATTGATTGACGAAACCAAACTAACCTAACTAACGCCACTTTCTTCTGTCTTTCTTTCTTTCTTTTGTTCTTTTTTTTTATGATGCGTTTCTTTTATCTAACCGCCATCGAAATCCGCACCACCGCCATCGAATCCATCGAATCCACCTTCCAAATAAACCCAATGAGCCCACATCAAACCAATCACATTATCATCACAATTCACGAACTCCATAATTTATGAACTCAACAATTCACGAACTCCGAAACTCACGAACTCCACAATCCCTGAACTCTACAATTCATGAACTCAAAAATTCACGATCTCCACAATTCACGAACTCCACAATTCACGAACTCCACAATTCACGAACTCCACAATCCATGAACTCCGAAATTCGCGATTTCCACAATCCATGAACTCCGAAATTCACGATCTCCACAATCCATGAACTCCGCAATCAATGAACTCCACAATCCATGAACTCCACAATTCATGAACTCAAAAATTCACGAACTTCACAATTCACGAACTCCGAATTTCACAATCTCCACAATTCACGAACTCCACAATCCATGAACTTCCACAATTCACGAACTCCAAAATTCACGAACTTCACAATTCACGAACTCCACAACAATTGCGATTTGTTTCCATGTATAACCTGTATCTAACGTATATTTAATTTGCATTTATTAATGTAATTAACCAACAATAAATACATGAACGAACTCATCATCCACCCCGACCTCGAACCCGAACCCGAATCCGAACCCTTATCCGTATCCCAACCCGACGAACACGTAGATACCTTAGTGAAAATATACGAAGCTAGTCAGAATCTAACGATAATCTCCTCAGACGCTCTAGAGTGCAAGCGGGCCGTCAAGTGGATCTGCGACTATATCTGCTATCAGTGCTCCCGGCCACCGCCGGCCCACAGCAAGGATCTGCATAGCACCATTGTGGCGGCCTTTCAGTGCACCGCCGCCTGGCTGATGCAGCATCCCTACCTTCTGCAGGACAAGGACTGCCTGCAGACCGTTCTGGAAGTCGTCGAGCTGGGCATTTCGGGCACCAAGAGCCAGAGCAAGAGTGGCGATATACCCAAGTTCAAGGATGAAAAGGAACTAAAGCCGGCTTCGATGCGTGTACGGGATGCGGCAGAGAACCTGCTGACCATCATATTGGAGCAGGTCGGCTACTTTCCCAGCGAATGTGGCCCCGAATCGATATCGTCGCTGCTGGATGAGCTAGCCCTGATGAAGCACTGCAACTCCATGGTGCCGGCGGCGGCGGCGAGTAGCGAACAGGCCATTGCCAAGTTCAAGTACTTTGTCACGGAGAACTCCACGATCCTGGCCCTGCTAGAGGAGCCGCTGGGCAACGACCAGGATCCACAGCCCACGGTGACATGTAAGTTGTTAGTTACTCTCTAGAGAAACCATGATTAATCATTGTCCCTTCGCTTAGTACTCATCCGTGGCCCTTTCGGTCGGCATGCGTGGACGATGCAGCTGCGTCACTTGCCCCGCAGCAAGTCCGGGATTAAGTACCATGCCATTAATCCCGGACGACCCATACCCATGAACGATATTAGCCAGCGGCCGGAGTGCGAGCAGAAGAACTTTCCGGATGGCGTGGACAAGGTGCAGCCCTGTGTCGCCGACTACTCCATACCGACAATCGAACAGATACGTGAACAATATGGCTCGGGCAGCATCCGGGAGCTAGAGGCAATGCTGGAGAATCAGAGCATTCACGAGAAACTGGCCTGGGCGGAGGCGGACACCAGTGCCGATAGTTTGTCGCATGCCCAGGAATGCGTACCGCCGGCTGTTTGTCATGAGTTCCATGCGGCAAGGCTCTTCCTCTCGCACTTTGGCTTCCTGGGCTTCGAGACGCGCAATCCGCACAATCCAGCCGAGTCGCTGGGCACGCCGCCGCAGCGACCCCTCATCGTGCTGGACACCAAGTCGACGGCCTTTGCCGCCGATCTGGATAGGCTGGACAAGCTGAGTGCACGGACCCACGACACTGTCTATGTGTTTTATGTTAAGGTAAGGGTCTTACCTTATCCTTATTTATTTTGTTTATCTTCCTGTTTATGCTCCTTTCCCAGTCCGGTCAGACGAGTGCCCAGCAGATAATTGGCAACATGGCCGAGGAGCAGCAGGCCTCGGGACGGGATCCGCACTTTGCCAGCATGCTGCAGACTCTGGGCTGGCCTGTACAGGTCTCGGAGCACTCGGGCTGGACGGGCTTTGTTCACAACTCGTGGTCCTTGAAGGGAACGCCGGAGGAGCAGCTGGCAAAGAGCGCGGCCAGCGAGCTGAACTACAATGGATCGCAGCGGGTGATCTATTGGGCAGATGTCTCCTCGGAGATAGCCTTTGTGGTGCCGACGGCATGGAATCTGCGGCATAACAGCGACACCAGCAGCGATGGCAGCGCCAGCGGCAGCATTTCCTCCAACACAGATCAAATGGGAGGCGGCAGCGGCTCCAGCAACGTCTGGGCTATGGATGGAGCAAGCCCTGCTGCCTTGGCCAAATCCAAGTCAAGGAATCTCAGCCTAGAGCTTGATACGACGCGCAGGGACTCCAAGGAGCCAGTGCCACCGACACGAAGGAAAGGCAATGTCACGAAGCCCACGCTTCTAGCCCAGGCGCCGGCCAAGATCTTTCTGGTGTGGCTGGAGAGCTACGAGGATTACCTGAACTTCCCGCTGGAGGATGTGCTGGCCTATACGCGGACCGGCGAGGAGTTGCACACGCTGCAGCTGCCCCGGGCCTCCGACTGTCACGTGATCTTTGTGCATTCGCTGCTCTCCGGGCTGCTGCGGGTGAAGCTGCAGGGTCCGCCGGGCAGGATGAGCTTTGCCACGCCCCTGGTCGATGGCATGGTGCTAAGTCGGCGGGTCGTGGGGAATCTGGTGCGACAGACGGCATTGAACATATCACGCCGACGGCGATTGGACAATGATAAGTGGGTTCTCTTATCTGTATTTAAAATGTATTATAACTAATACTCTTTAATCCCTTTGACAGCTACCAACCGCCGCATGTGCGACGACGCCTCAAGGTGCAGGACATTGTCCTGAAGTACAAAATGGATCTAAGCGAGGCCGAGCTGCTGGCCCATCTCTTCCAGCGTGCAATCTAGCCGGAGGAGCGATCGAAAGTATTATATTTATATTAACCAGCGTGGGATTGCTCCTCCCGTCCCCTGTCCCTTTGTGTCTGTATTAACTCTCTAACTGAAAAAACCCACAAAAAGCTGATTCGTAATCGGTGTCCACTGAGTGTCCCCCGAAACACAATCCGTATGCTAATTTCATTATTTTTTTGCTAATAAATCTAATTGTACTTTGTAAAAGTATTTGTAATAAGTATTACATGCTCTGCGTTTGGTCTGGGGTGTTTCTTTGGGGCAATCTGCTAAGCTGTGAGGCGGAAACAATGCGTGGTGTCCATAAGTATGTGTGTTCATAGTTTGGCCATACATCCGAAATCAATTTGGCCCACAGCGAAGTCAAGCATGGGAGATGATCGCGTGAGGGAAGGTGAAAGCAAATCGTGAGGGGTAGGCACGAAAAAATATCGTACACAGAAATCGCTGATTGCTTTTTGATATCGATAAAAAGTATGCTAAAAATTTAAGAAAGTATTTAAAAAATATATTATTTGATATTAAAGTTAGTTGCTTTATTTTATGGCACACTTTTGGGCAGGTTTCATAGAAATTTGAATTTCTGTGTGATTTTTCTTGATGAAAAACATATTTAGGTGTCGCAGAAATCGCTAAAGGACTTTGATATGAATAAAATCCTATTTATCAGGGTCGCCACAGAAATTGCTGAAGGATATATGATTTTAATTGAAATTGTGTTCAAAATTCAGCTAAAAAATAAGTAATTAAGTTAAAAACTAATAATTTCACATAGAATTTACTTTCTATATTTGTTGGCATACTTTTAGACAGTCTTTCATGATGTTCTCAAATCTCCTGTGGATGAACTTGTCACAGGGTTGCCACAGTAATAGCTGAAGCACTTTTACATGAATCAAATCCTATTTATCAGGGTTGCCACAGAAATTGCAGAAGAATATTTGATTTTAATTGAAATTGTGTTCAAAACTCAGCTAAAAAGTAAGTAATTAAGTTAAAAACTAATAATTTTACATAGAATTTACTTTCTATATTTGTTGGCATACTTTTAGGCAGTCATGGTATTCTCAAATCTCCTGTTGATGAACTTGTCACAGGGTTGCCACAGTAATAGCTGAAGGATAAGTATGCTACAAAATGAAGAAACTTAAAAAAAGCTGTCCACTTACACTGGATTTAATTGCTACATTTCATTGCATACTTTTAGACAGCTTTTCCTATCGTTTTTAAATCTCCTGATAATGACAGGGTTACAGGGTTGCCACAGTAATAGCTGAAGGATTAGAAATCATTAAAAAAAAGTCTCAAAGCGTACTTCAAAAATATTAAACATGACAAAAGAAACAAATTAACCAACAAAATGGAAGCTTTGATATTTCTTAAAATTGTTGAATAAATATTTTAAAATAATATAATAAAACCCAAAGCAAGACATTTTATCCCCTAAAACTCGTGAGTGACAGAAATGCCCTTCGTGTCACGCTGCCAGCTCTGCCGACCCGCAGCAGCCGCATCTTCGGTAATTTCACCTTTGACTTGCGGGTCTCCGGGGCTACGATATGGAATTGGGTCCGCTGATCGCCGATTGCCGATTGGATGCTTGGCGTTCGGTTACGGCTACGGCGGGCCCAGCATTTCGCAACGCCTCCAACGGGCAATCGATTCGAAACTAAACTGTTGCCGGGGCCGAGGGCCATCTCCAGTCTTCAGTCTTCACTCTCCCGTCTTCAGTCTCCCGTCTTCATCATCAATGAAAGTCGTGATGTAATGATATAACCCGAAAGCCCACAACAAGTTACAAATCTGTGGCTCGTTTTGCATATGTTTGGGCCCATTTACTTATTAACAAATCAAGTATTTATGTTTTATGTTATGTATGTTAGCGTTGAAGAGGCGATTGCCTCCTCTTTCCATTTTCCCTTGCTTTTCTCTCACGTTTCCAGGTTAGCCTTGAAAAAAAAAAAACAAATAGAAATGGCTGGAAATAAATACAATTAATTGTATTAGCTGGGTTTTGAGGTATTTATTTATTTACAAATATTTTTAAACGGAAAAAAACAAAAGAAAATAATCAACTTTTGTAGATAAACTTAAAGTTTAAGCAACAATTTCAGCTAATAATGAAGGGAACCGTTTTTCCCATGAATGAAGAAGCGTTTTTCCTGTCACAACATTTAATGTTTTGTTTGGGAAAAATCATTAAGTAAAGAAAACACTCCAAAATTATGTTCAATATATTTTTATTAACAAATAATTTAAGTTAATAATGGAATGGGGCGTTTGTTTGTTTCGTTTTTTTCGATTGCAATAATGACTGTGAAGGATTTAGCCTAGGAAAAAAAATACATAACGATAGAGTAGAAGATAGCGAATAATAAAAAAAAAAAAACAATTCATTTGGTCTAACTAACTAGGAGCGGAGGCAGATCCTCTACCAGGCGGAGGAGGGGCCAGCGCTGCTCCAGCCACCGCCGTAGGACGAGCCAGAAGAGCCGCCGCTGCTCCAGCCGCTGTTACCGCCGCCATAAGAGGAGCCGCCATAAGAGGAGCCACCATAGGAGGAGGAGGATGATGATGAACTACCACCCAAACCCCAACCGCCCTTGGAGCCACCGCCGCTCTGGCCCTGCTGCTCCTGGACACGCATCACCTTCAGGGTGCCGCGCTGCACCACATGGCCGCTCTTGAAGAAGGCTCCCTGCGCCTGGTCCGCCTTCATGATGATGGCCTTGCCCTTGGACCCGTACGTGTTGATCAGCTGCCCATTGATGGCGGCCACATCGGCCGAGCCACCGCCTCCTCCGCCTCCGCCCAGGGAGTCCTCCTGCAGCACCAGCTGGATGATCTGCGGCAGAATGGCATTAAACTGCTGGGCATCGAAGGAGGACGAGGCGGAGCCACCGCCATAGCCATGTCCCGAGGCATACGACTGTCCATAGCTGTGATCGTAGGACTGGCCATGGCCATAGGAGTAGCCTCCCGATCCTCCCGCCGAGTGATAGGCAATGGGAGCCACTGGAGCGGCCACGGGAATCGAGATGGGAATGGGTATGGGAGCGGGAGCGGGAGCTGGAGCCTGCTCGATGATCTTGTAGATGGTCTGGGCCTGCTGGCCGCCGTGGGAGTGGGAGTGGGAGGAGTGATCATGGCCACTGGCATAGCCATGTCCATGTCCATAGCTCTGGCCAGTGGACACAATGCCGCCCGCAGAGCCGCCCGAGTTGCTGTAGCCCTGACCTCCTTCCTGGAGAATGACCTTGATGATCTGGGAGGAGCCACCTCCACCGCCGTGTCCGCCATGGGAGTAACCATGGGCCTGGGCATAGCCATGGCTGCCACCGCCATGGCCTCCTCCACCTCCACCGCCATGCCCTCCTCCACCACCCGAACTGGGAGTGGCTATCACATTGTAGGTGGTCTTGCTTCCACCTCCTCCTCCTCCTCCTCCTCCACCGCCGCCGCCCAAGAAGGACAGGAAGGTGGCGTTGCAGGCACAGATGGTGGCCAGGAGACAGATGAAGACCTAGAGAGAAGGGTAATCCGTTTAGCACATCCATCCCGGCCTGTCCGCATCCGCTGCTCCGACGCCTCACTCACCTTCATTTTCGTATTGAGCTCTCTCCGTTTGCTGGAATCTAGGGTAAGGTGGAATCGAGGACGACACCTGTGCGTCGAGCTGTTCCCGGCTAGCGAATGATGCCACTCTCCAGTCGCCACCACGTTTTTATACAAGAGTTCCGCCGGAGTTCCGCTAACCGTTAGACGCGGCGATGGCCCGTGACGTCAGACGTTGTGGAGTCATCGTGGGCAGGTCTCTGCCTCAGCTTAAGTCTCAGTCTCAGCCACTGCCTCTGCCTCATCTTTAGCCTCAGTCTCAGCTTCAGCCGCAGTCCCAGCTGACCAGGCCAAGCTGCTCTTGTAACGCACCTGAGATCTCAACGAGAAGACGCACGCAGCCCATGGGGCCAGGCCAGGTACAGGGTGCTCTTTCATGGGAAGCCACTAATTGAAAACAGATGAGTTACGTTTGTAGTATTAATTAATAATAATAACTAATTAATAATAACCTCTGCAGTATGCCTCTTGCTCTGCACTATAATTCCCAATTGGTTCTAGCTGTCACTTTCCTTCCTTTCTCCTCTTACGCTCTTCTCTTCCTTTCTCCTCTTACTCTCTCCTCTCTCTTACTCTGTTTTATCCTTTTTATCTCTTCCTCTTACTTAAAAAACCTCTTAAACAGCTGATTCCTGATACTCTTACATATATAAGGTAGTCTCATTGGGAGAGCTCTCCGCTGAGAGAGAGAGCTGATATTTTATCGTCCCCATCAAAGCTGATGAGACTACCTTGTATAAATGTATCATGACTCTGTAGTTCATTTTGTTGTTCACTCAGTTGATCTCTCAGTTGTTTATTTAAATATTCACTCGGGTGTTCACTTAATTATACTTTCAGCTGTTTACTTAATAATTTACTCAGTTGAAATCTCAGTTGTTTATTTAATTATTCACTCTGTTGTTCACTCGGATGTTCACTTGTTCTCTGAATTATTTTCTCAGTTTATTATCGTACATATCTCACTTGATTATTTTTTTAGCTGTTCACTTAATTAATCACTCAGTTGATCTCTCAGATGTTCACTCGGGTGTTCACTTGGTTGTTCACTTAATTATTCTTTCAGCTTTTCACTTAATTATTTACTCAGTTGTTCACTTTATTATTCCTTCATGTTGTTCTCTTAATTATTCACTCACTAGATAATTTACTTGTTCACTCTGTTCATTTAGTTGTTCACTGACTTGTTCCCATTTTTTATTCATTATGATCTACTAATACACAGTACTTCTCCTATTCTTATCACAGAAAAACTTTTCTTTAACAAAGAGATCTCAGAATTATCCCATTCCCATTTAATGATACTTTTTTAATCTTAAATTTCCCTCTTATTTATTTCCTTCCAAAAACTCTCTATAAAAGACACCCTATACAGCCCGCCGTCGTCATCATCTATTTCTCCAAACTGCCCAAATCGCATGCAACAATAACAAAACGCCGACAGAAAAACAATAACAATAACAGTAACAAAACACAAGCGGATAACAACAACTTAACAACGCAAGCTTAAGCAGATGCGCTCCGCTCCGCGACGCTGGCAGAGATTGGGGTGCGACGTCGTCGTCGTCGTAGGTCAGCCTCAAGTCACCGCAACC
>JAEIIF010055691.1:0-12262 GCA_018874455.1 Drosophila trapezifrons
CGTTACCATTAGAAAATAATTAAAAAAGTATTTCGATAAGAAACCTTATTATAGTAAAGTGCCAAAGGGAAATAGCTTTTAAATCCCAATAAAAGTATGTTAAACTCCCACAAAACCTGTATGAATTTATAATCTCTTCCCTACATTTCCCATTACCTGTATTACAAAAAAAAGAAGGTAGGTAATTACCCATTACCCGATTGCCCAACACTTTTCACAGGGCATTTCTGCTACGTTTTCCACTTGAATTACCCTGACTTTTCCTGTCCCATTTCCATTTGCTATGCTTTTTTTTTTTTTGCTGACTGTAATCATAAGTTTTTGATGTATTTACTTTAATTAAATTACGTAAAGTGTTACATGGCTCAAGCACGCACATTTCGGAGCTGGGCGCCCCTCGCTTCCCCGATCCTCCACACATCTTTCCACTTTGCCACACACACAAACAACCCAGCTTTTGCTTTCATTAGAAAGCTGAAATGGTTTAAAGCCTTTTATGGCTCGTTATTGTCTAGAAAGAAAAACAAAAACTAATAATCATAATAAATAAAAATTCCGAAAATATTGTTTTCTTGTCAGGCAGTTCGTAAATTGCCAAAAATTGCACAGACAGCTCGCTTTGTTTATTTGGGGTTTTGGTTTTTGGCTTTTGGCCTTTGTGGGCTTCGGCTTTGACTCGTTTCACTTGCTCTTCGTTTGGTTTGAGGCCGGGTCGTGACCGTTTCCACATCGCCCGACAATGACACTTAACACCGCCTAATGGGCAGATGTGAAATTTCAAATAATAAATTTCCGAGCTGTTGATGGCTTTATTTGCATCGTTAGAAATGATTAAAGCCGCAGCAGCAGCAGCAGTGGCAGCAGCAGAAACCTAATCAAAAGACTTAAGCCACAAACTTGGGACGTTCTCACAACGAAAACGAAAGCCGAGAGCGAGACAGCCAGAGAACAGACAGAGATAACTGAAGATAGACGGACAGATCGCAGCATGTGTGCTCTTTTTACACTTGGCTTACACGGCGTCGGGAAAATTAATATGCCAAACAATTACACGGCCTGGCAAAACAATTTTAAGCCCAGTTAATGCCGCCGCCGCACAGTGGTTGGGAATTACGCAAATTCAGCGCGAAAAATGCGCCACAATTGCCGCAAGAAATGAAAGCGCACAAATTTGCATAGAAACAAATGAAGCGGAGCCAAATGAAAATTGCCATCCATACTAATTGGCAAAGAAATGCAAAAGCAAAAGCAATGCGAGATGGAAGTAATTGTGGGGGAGCACTATTCGAAGCTAAACTAAAAATCAATGGATAGTTGTTTCAAGTGTAATTTGCTGAAATTGCCTGCGGCAAGGTTAAGTAGAAATATGTCTTCGGCTAGCCAGTATATATTTCTTTTAATTATTAACAAAAAACCTCGGTCAAGACTAGATAATATGCCAAGATCACACACATATCTTTATTATGTAGCACGTTGTCCAGACGCGTTTCGGCCACTACCAACGTGACCCTCATCAGTGAACTTTGCTACAAAAATTATTAAAGAGTTTTAGGAAGGGAATTTCCCTCTCGATATTGGATATATAAATTCAATTTAATGTTGCCAAAGTATTACTCTAAAGTCTCATTTTCCACCTCCCTTTTTCAACCACTGTACCTTGGCTACCGTCTGCTGGAGCTGGAGCTTCAGCTTGAGCTGCCTTTGAAAGTCAAGACTTTTGCTTTTTCTCCGGCTCCGGCTCTGGGGCTGCTTTTAGAAAGAGCGAACGTATGGATAAACAAAAGTTCAAGAGGTTGCCTGCACATGAGGCAAGAAAGAAAAGAAAGTTATTACAAAATTAACAGAGACTGACAGCTGACAGAGGCCGGTGGAGGAGGGCAGGCCGGAATGGAATTGTTTCCATCTCCCTGAGTTGGGTACGATAGTTGGTGGCTCCCGGCAGAAATTGTGACAAATTGTAGAGATATTTTTAGATTTTTTTAAGAAATCAGAGCAAGACTTACCACCTCCGTTGTTGGCACTGGAGCAGTGCTTGGAGCTGAGTCCTTGGCCCGTGTTCGAGGCCGAGTTGGGCAGTCCGCAGCCGCTCATCACGCCGTACTTGATGGGCTTGAAGTGGAAGAAGGACGGCGAGTAGCCGGATCCGGCGCGGCTCAGCGAGCTGAACTGCTCCTCGCGGTCCTCCACGTAGAGGCCCTCTTTGCCCATGGCCGCCAGCTGCCTGCCCTTGGGCATGAACATCACCAGGAAGACGGTGGCCGAGGTGGCCACCAGTCCGAAGGCAATGCAGGCGTCCTTGTGCCGCTCGGCCACCGCCAGGCCGCACAGCATCCAGCCCAGCCAGATGGGGATGGCTCCGCCGATGGCCAGGCCAATGTAGGTGGCCTCCCGATAGTTGTCCCGGATGCCGCGCGACTTGATGGCCAGCACGGCGATGAAGACGATCAGGAAGACGATGTAGATCAGCGAGAAGAGCAGCTCCGAGAACTGGGTCTTGCACAGCGGGATCAGCACCGTGCTGACCGCCGCTATCCGGGTGTAGATCTCCGGAGTGCCGTCCAGCGTCGTGTAGGATGTGGGATAGAACAGGGCCGAGTAGTTGGTCTGCGAGGCCACCGTGGTGCTGAGGAAGCCGCTGCCCATGACGGGCACACTGGTGGTGTACACTTCCGGCGGCTGGGTGAGCAGCCACTGGCCCCCGATGGCCACCTGGATGAGCAGGGCGAAGAGCAGCAGCAGTCCTTGGTACGGAGCCGGCAGGTAGACTCCCCCGTTCAGGCTGATCAGGAAGACGCACTTGACCAGGAGGGCGGCGAAGACCAGGGCGTAGGCCACGCCCACTCCGAAGCGAATCGCTCCGCAGCTGAGCAGCGTGGGCTGGGCAGTGATGATCGCTCCCAGACTGGCGCAGGCGAAGAGTCCCAGGAGCAGCATCTGGCCAAGGAAGAGGTGGCGCCGCGACGGCGACGTGCGCCAGGCCTTGAAGAGCACGAAGATCTCGAAGGCGCCCATCATCAGCATGGTGAGGGTGGCCAGGACGAGCACCGGCACCACCCACGGCTCCTTGCGCAGCCCGGCGAAGGGCAGATGCGTGGACACCACGCTGGGCGGGGTGCTATTGAAGCTGCCACTGCTGCTGCCACCCGGAGGCACTCTGCCCGAGGAGCCGGTCCCAGCTGATCTCGCCCTGGCCCCCAGACTCCGTGTGGGCGTGGCCGGTGAGGTGGTGCTGCTGCTTCTGGGCCTGCTGGTCGAGGACGTGGGCACCACAAAGAATTCCGTGGACATTTCCAGGCGGGCGGCACTCGACACATTGCCGCCCGGGAAGTTGAGATCCAATTGTTTGGCTGAGCGCTGGACTGGAGGAGTGGCAGGAGTAGTACTCGTGGTTGTGGTACTCGTACTGGTGCTGGTACTCGTACTGGTGGTGGTGGTGGTGGTGCTGCTGGCATTCCTGCTGCTCGGCTTGAGCACCTGGTAGGCGTTGCGCTCCGATTCCTGGCTGGTCACCAGGCGCACTCGCCGCCAAATGTTGTTCCCGTTCACGCTGAGGCTGCGCGACGCCGGCGTGGTGGCGATCAGCTGCAGGACCAGCAGCAGGATCACCAGCAGGTGGCGTCTCCCAGCCATTGGTAGGTGCACCCTTAGCCCTTAGCCCTTGACCCTTGACCCTTTCAACCCTTGACCGCTCAGATGCGGCGCATCTCTCACAAATCGCACGCGCACAAAGTCAACACACACGCGTCGCGCTCGGTTCTTCGGTTCTCTGGCGAAACTCCTTCTTTCTTCGCTGTCTGCTCTCGATTCTCGACTCTCGATTCTCGTCTCTCGGCTCTCGATTCTCAGTTCTCCGCTAGCCTCTTCTCGATTCTCGATTCTCGCGCTGAGACGTCCGCTCGCTCCGATCGACCAACTGCGACTGGCCGGCGGGCTCTGCAAGTCGCACTTTGGTGCGGCTTTGTCGTTTGAGACAAGTTTGACGCCGCGGCGGCCAAGACGAGCTAACAACTTGTTCGAGTTCGATGTGCGTCTGCTAACTTGGCTCAGAGCAGAGCGTTTGGTAATTCTAATAACGGTAAAAGTGGGTCCAGAGGCTGGGCTTTATTTCAAGATTTATTTTGTTGGGAAACTAATATTACAAATATTATTTATTTAGGTTAATAAAATAAGGGTAAAAAGAGGAAGAAATTAGGTATGTTTTAATATTAACTTAATTACCAATAAAGAAGGATTTTGAGGGATTGTTTAGATAAAAATAAATATATGGGAAATATCTTTGGTTTTCCCTTTATTATTGTTCCAAAATTGTTGTAGCTTTAATTTAAGAAAATGGCAATATAATAAGAGAATTAATAATATAAGTAACACTTAGATAAGTTTCTAAGCCACTTGTATCTAAATATCTATAATTGTTAATGACATATTTAGTATTATTTATATTAAACCCGAAATTGATTTAATTCAATTCCTTGATAAATTCAAATTGAAAGATTTTTGCACTTTAAATATATATTTCTATTGGTTTTCCCAAAAAAACCCATTGAATTTCCCTAGAAAAATATATTTCAGACCAAAGATTATTGTTCTTCCGTCTGCAACCAGCTCCAGACACGATCCACATAGACCAGTTCGGCCTCCAAGCCCACATGCACTCCACACATCCGCGACGCGGAGAACACTTTCATTCGTTCTGCATACTCGTGTGTGGGGATGGCGATACCGATATCGCTTTATGGCCGATTCTGCTCGAGTTGGCCTAGCCTGGCCCGGCCTGGCCCTCAGGAAAGTGCTGCGAGCCATTAGCCAACCGCTTTTGCGGTCGCTTTCAGAGCCACTCTCTTCGCAAAAGGCGCAACAAAAGGCCAAATAGCGAGCTGCGAGCACAAAAGGCGATTGTAAATCAAAAGAGCGCTAATGATATATCGATATACTGAGTGTTGAGGTGGGAAAGGCAATATGTTAGCAACGGCTGCCCGGCTGCGGCAGCGCTCTGATTCCTTAAGTATTATTGTATTCTATTATTGTGTTTGGCGAAAACCACAGTTAGAATTAGGCCCTGCTTAGATCGCCGAGTGAGTGGGCAAAAAATAAAGGCTGGAGCACTAACAAACAGCTTGCATAATAAAGATCTTTTTGCATATGGTAATCTCTGGGGATTACTGATAGAATAACTAGAGATAACGCTATGGAGATAGAGAGAATATGACTTGAAATAATAATAATGTAAAGAGGATTACAAATAGAATTGTTCTAAAATTATATTCAAGCTTAAAACAACGAATTAATAATAAATTCATTTAAAAGCCTTTAGAAATAATGTATTTACCAAGCCTAGAAAATTATAAAAATAATCTGAGAAATGCTCTTGATATAAATCTCTCACCTAGAGCTTAAGAGGTACTCAGTGGGCCGTATGGGGCACTCAGCTCCGTATTTGGATCCGCAACTCACAATGCGCAGCCATTAGCCGCTACAAATGTTATGTAGATCGTGTCGAATGTAGCCCCCTTCCTGCGGTGAGACTCCACCCCTCTGGAGAGAGCCCTCCCCTGATCGGGTTAACTCCTCATCCCGCCCCTGTGTTACGGTATCGTTAGTGGCGATCTGAGAGTCCGGTCAGCAGTCAACAGAACAGTCAGGAGGCCGGCCATGCACTCAAAATAAAACGAGATATTGATATATTATATTAACTATTTGATCATCTTAATCTTTTTCATATCAATAAGATTTAATAATATATTATTTCGATCTCATCAAGTGTAAAATTCATAAAAAAAACTGTCAGTTTGATGTTACAAAAGATTAAACTGAAGTTCTCGTACTGATATTCTTGATCAGCTTTGATTTTATTAGAATTCAGATCACTTCTTGCCCATATTTGTTTTCTGTGTGCCCGTCCGGGATCTGTATTGACATGGAGGCGGGTAAATAACCTCTCGGCTTGCCCCGAAAAAAAAACAGAGTCGCAGAAACACTTGGTACAAATGAGCGCGTAGTCAAATCTGCGATCCGCGATCCGCGATCCGCCATAACCGAGCAAATAACCCAGACTCCGGCTTCTGCCGCTTCTGGTGATCATGATCTCCGGCGATACGTGCTCTCGTGTACCTGTTTTGTCATACTCTCGTACCTGTTGGCATTGTAGATTTAATCTTAATTCGAATCGAGCAGGGATGACGCCGCGTAATTTATGATCTTTTCAATTAGCACTTGTCTCCGGAAAATTAAATTCTCCTCGCGTTGTGCCTAATCCTTGTTTTAGCTAAGCCCCCGATTATTCGCTATGCTGTCGCTGTCCCGAGTACCCATTATCTTTCTAATTAAAGCTGTCACTGGCGGCCCGTTGGTTGGCCTTGCCGCCAGGGAACACGGTGCCAGTGCACGGCTGTGCCTGGTAACAGTGCTTTATGTAATCCTGCGGACTTAGAGCGATCTTAGCTAATTAAAAGGCATTCTAATATTACGTTTCGCCTTTCTCCCGGCCGACGGATCGGGTTTCACGAAATACCCGAGACACATTGCGTTAATAACCCCTGACTGGGCACAAGATCAAGGCAGCCCTCTGGCTCGTGCGCAGGCCAAAAGTCAATTGGCCAACACCAAAGGCAAAAAAGTTGGTAGTATTTGGGCAGCACTCTTTGGGTTTGCGGAACTTGGGTTCTGACGAACTGTTGGACAAAATTATGATGAAATAATATATTTATATTTTTAAGGAACTAAAAGCTTAGGAATTGAAGACTTAATATGTATGTAAAGCCTGCAAAAAGAGCTTGAAAAATACCCATCTTTAATTTATTAATATTTTTCTTAGTTAATGCTTGAGTTCACCAACGTTTTCTCTTGGCTGTAGCGCTCTCATTACTCGGCTTGTGTATCAACTTTCTTTATGGTTAAAAATTATTCAAATTTGGTTGCCTGCCGTTTCGATGGGCCTAGAATATTTTCACGATTCCGCAAGGAGAAAGAGCCACGCTGGCTCTGACCCCATCGCTGGGATGGGGCTAATATTACTTTGGCTTGGCGCCAAAGCTCCGAATCCTCCTCGGCGAAGTTGATTGATTCCGGGCGATTTGAATATCTGAGCCGGGCAGCCAGGGACCCCGGACCGGGAACGGGAACCTCGAACCTGGACCAGGACTAGAGCCGATAGATGTGCCGCCCAATGGACCAAGGAGCGGGGAAATGTGTCAGACTCGGAGCTGGACCGTTGCCCGGGGCTCCTCATGAACTTAATTTATTTGCAACAAGACTCGCCGGCGCCGTCTGGGTCAAGTGTCAGTCGGCGGAGCTTTGGACTGGCGAATGTTTCCGATCATCACTCCTTGATCGGGCTATTAATTTTCGGCCATTTCAATCGGCGTACATATTTTTCGGGGATGCATTTGCCAATTTTTAATCGAAACCAGTTGGTCGTCAAGTGCGTTGAACTTGCTGCGGATACCGAATATCCCCAGAGAGACAAAAGCCTCGTGGCGATCTTATTTATTTATCAATATGTAGTGCGGTGCCGGTGTGCCGCTCTTCCTGCCCCTCGGTCCCTGCCGAGCCGAGGGTTCATTGTCGTCCCCGAAAGAGCGAATTCTGATTTATAAGCGGGCCCAGTCCCTCGGCCTGGAATCTGGCCCATACTCCTCCTCGGTCCCTGCTCCCTTCGCGACGGGGCTGCGCTTTAATCACGTGCGTGCAATGCGCACATGATGATGCGCCCCAATCCGAATCCCCCATGCATGCTCGCCCTGCCCGTGCACACATAGCCCCCGATCCCAATAGCGATCCCGATCCCGATCCCGACCCCTCCGATGCTCTTGACGATGCTGGGATGCCGCTCCGGCCTCGGCCGGTGCTGTTTCTGTTTCTGGTGTTGCAAACGCTGCCAGGCCAAACACCCGGCGAACATTGCTTAACAGCGAACTCCGCTCTTGCGTTTCACAGTGGCGGGCACATAACTAGGTACTGAGGTTATACATAACTTTATATGAAATATAATAATAAAGTCTCTAGAGAGATAAGTTAACCTGAGTTCTCAGGCTTAAGAAGCTAAGAGAAAAGTTGTTCCACAGACAGTCTGCTAAAACTGTCCAATCAGTCTGAGCACGAGTCACGGTGGAGCACTCCGTGAGGTTGAGCTTGATGTATTATAGCCTTGGGTCAGAAGTTTGCAACCTTGTAAAGGATATATTTCCAAACCTATAACGGACATATATTCATGACTAGCATTAACAGCCGAAGTTAGCTTCTTTTTTTGTTATCTTTCAAATGTTTAACAAGAAAGGACACTAAATTCGGCAAGCCGAAGTTTATATTGCAATATCATGACAAAATAATATTACCCTATATGTATGTATATATCCAAAACTATACAGCCCTGCCTGGAATCTAAGCATATCTTTATCCTTTATTTATTACATGTACAAATCCTTGCACTTGAAAATATGTACATGTAATTTGAATCCCTGTGTAGGTTCTTAGCATATCTTGAAACATACGAGTATGTGCGATCGGGTTGTTTTACCCTTATCGCGCTCAAGAGTCTTCCCTTACTAGGGATAAACAGACCATTACGTTGGTCTAGCGATAAGATAGAATAAGATTTTCATGTTAGCTACCTAAGCTCGGACTTATTACAAATAAAATCAGTTTGAATTATCAACTCAGCATATGAAGACGTCGTATTAATTGGACCTCTCTTTCATATATATATATATTAATCATGAAAGAAATAAAAATGTGACCGTTTTGAATTTATACATTTCTTAAAATTCTGGTCTCCTAAGCTGCTGTCCTGCACTGTACTTTCCTCTATATGTTTTAGTCCATTATGCAGAATGCATATAAATGTAAGTGCAAGTATCAGAGTTAGTATAAGTGAGTTGCTGTTGTTGCTGCCGTGTGTTGTGTGGTGTGTTGTGTGGTGTGCTGTGTGTTGTTGTGTGTGAGCGCGCATGCGTGAAGCGTCCGTTTTAATCGTTGCCTGGCCATCGAATATTTCTTGGCCACGACGGCGATGACGACGTGGAGAGCTGGCTCGTAAATCCGGCGTATAAAAGGCACATAGCTCGCTCCATCGGTCAGGGATCGAGGGATAGAGGCATCGAGGGATCGGGGCTTCCATTGTGGCCAGCTAGTGGGGTGTGGTGGGGTCAGCCGCGGACTCGAACTTGGGTTTCGGCCAGCACTGGGCACTGGTACGCCGCCGCCTGCTACTCCTGGTTCTGGGGCTGGGCCAGAAAGGCATAAAGGCCTTTAGATGGTGGCTAACTTGGCTCTAAGAGTGGGCACTGGGGCCGTCGTCGTCGTCGTCTGCCTGACCAAAGGCTGATTTACTATGATCCGCTTGAGTTTTATGTGCAGAAAGATAAAATTTTTAAGATATTGACACCTTGTTAGGCGTTTGAGAGACAGCTAGTGCCGGGCGATTGCCGAGGGGCCGCAATAAGGAAAAGAACTCTCCGTTCGCCACAATCTCCACGGGGAACGCCTCGCGATCGTACCTTCCCGGGATTGGCCCTTTTGCGTGGCTAATTGTGGTTAAAATTAAATGCATTTCCCGTCGACAAATGCATAAACCTTGGCCAGATTATCGCCGCAGCTCCAAATCCTCTCAAGCTCTCAAGCTCTCCAGCCAGTCGGCCAGAGTGTGTGGGTGTCGCAGGCGGGCTGAGTTAAATTTATGGAATAATACATATCTTTATGGCTTCATTAGCGAAAAGCCTCTCGGTGCCCGCGACTTTTAACCCTCCATCGCCTCCGATCCCCTCCAGCAGCCGCAGTCGCAGCAGCAGCAGATCCCCATTCGACACGCTGTCTGCGTCCGCAGCAGCGCCAAAGGATCGGCATCGACGTGGTCGTCATCGTCATCGTCGTCGTCGTCTTCATCATGGTCGTTGCCGTTGTCTATGCATCTGTCACTACGGAGAGTGCAGCTCTGGAGTTCTGGAGGCCCTGAGCACTCGAGACTTTGTATGCACACTTCAAAGAGGTTCAGTTCGGGTCGCTTCGATTCGGTTCTGTGAGTGCCAAGCCAAGGCCTGTGGACTTTGGCGAGAAGAATGCATCCTTGTTGTCAGGTAAAGTTGTATATTTAACACATGGAATCAGGGAAAAGTATTGTATAAAAGCAGATTAATTATTTTTCCTTAACCGGAAGCAATTAAGATTTTATTAAGGTCTTAAACTGATAGTAGAACTTCAAATATGGAACTAGGAAATAAAATAAATAGGAAAATAAGAGTATAACTCAATAATAAATTCTATTTATTAAAAACTTGTTTAGTGACACCTAAAACTTTTAATAAGCTGCACAAATATCCCTATTGTTTCCTTAATTAGAAGTAAAGTCTCCCAACTAAGTGCACCCCCGATTCGGTGATATTTTGGGCGGAAGCCTTCGTCGGCTCTGCTCCTAGCCTCGCAGATTGATTGAGCCTTTTATTAAAGCGCACGTACAGCGTATTAAATAAATTGTTAGTTACGTTCCGGAACGGAACCGAGAGCCCAGAACCCAGTGCCCAGCACCCAGTACCCAGATCCCAGAACCAGAGAGGAACGAGCCCGTCCCAGCCTCCGACCTGCGATGGGGCAGGAGGCCCTTCTGATTCGTCAGATTCTCTCAGTCTGTGTGAAGAGCCGTGTGTTCATGGCGATGGCCTGGGTATATGGTGTCGTATGGCACAACGCCCCCGAAGGTGTTGTGTGCGGGAAAATGTGAGGAACATGGCAGGAATTCCTTTTTATTCGCTTTTCTTACAACGTCATTTTCCTGGCCAGTGCCTGGGCCTGTGCCAGTGTCCGCGCCTGTCGAAGTAGATGTCTATGCATTTTGCTTTATGGTCCAGCCACGTATCAATTATGTGCCAAAGTGCTAATGGCTGTTGACGGCTCTGGCCGGCCATTGTGGGTGTTTCCCCCAAGAACATTCCTCTTGGACATGCTCGTACATACATATATTTCAGAAAATCCGAAAAGGGTTTGCCATCTGCGGAGAAATTGAAGCTGCCTTCGGCTCGGCTAAATTAGTTTTTCCCCCTCGCTCTCTCTCCGCAGCTCCCTGCGATGCATGCAATTTCCTTCAGGGCAAAAGCGTAGAAAAACAAAAAGTGAAAACCAGTTTTAATTACCCCGGCAAATATCGCGTGTCAATATCCGAGAGCAGAGCAATTCAATTATGACACAAATCCATCGCATGCCAAGCCGAATCGAAATCAGCATTAAATATCCCAAAATCAGCGAAGCGCACCTCGTATCAGAAAGGAATATTGAAGAGATAGCTAACTATATATACGGTTTACCCTTCTAAATAACTTTTCCCATTTCAGATTTACATAAATATTTTGTTATTTATTTTTCCAAAGATATTTATGATTTTCCCGAGTGGCCAGAGCACCGTAAGGCGGCAGCAAAGTGTGCCATTTCCCCCAATTGTTAGGAAAAACAATAAAAATAGAGAACACCGCGGCTACTGGAGCTGATCATAACCATCAGGAATCGCCTTGCAGCCAATCAGAGCCAGAATCACACGGAATCAGCGAATAAAACTCGCCGCTGTCCGCATCTCGGCTCTCGGGTCTTTGGGGTCGGGCCCCGTTATGCCCATCTGCATCCAATTAGACGGAGGCGAAGGCTCAGACGAGGAGGCCTTCTCCCGAGCCTTCTAACCGGGAATGGCTGCTCTAGGCCCTCGCTGAGCCCAATTCCGATGGCCTTTTTTGGGGCCAATCGGCTAGTAACTTATACGCTTGTCGTTCACAGTGCATGATTAATGACCAACAAGGGCCGTGGACCGCGGATGCTGAATGCGGGGGAAATGGGGAGGTAAGGATGCCGGCAGAGCTAGGCTCTCAGCGGATTCTAGCTGCAGACTCCCAGTCGCGGTCCCAGCTCAACTCCTCCAGCTCCAGCAATTGGCACAGTCTTGGGCTCCGAAAGAACAGAAGAAAGTCTGAGATATTTAAGCCGATCCAGCAATGAGCTACTTCAGTGGCTGACTCCGAGGAAAGTGATTACCTGGGAAGGCTGGGGGTTGAGTCAGCGATATATTTGCACTTTTTCCAGCAAAATAATATGCGAATTTCTGTAAATGCTTACAGAATAAAATATAAAATGTGGAGAGAGGAATTAGGATTCCCTTCAAGAGGGTATTATAAGTTAGGGAAAAATATAGTTTGAACTGAGCTTGGTCTTAAAGCAAGGTTACTATAACTTGATTAAACAAGTAAGAAAGCTACAGTCGAGTGTGCTCGACTGTGAGATACCCGGTACCCAA
>JAEIIF010055697.1:0-20526 GCA_018874455.1 Drosophila trapezifrons
GTGCGAGCAAGACGACTATACGCACTTTCAATTTATGGACATTAATGTATTAATCTCTCATTGAAAGTTCGTATGGTCGTCTTGCTCACACTTACGCAAAATCCTATGGTTGCTGCCAAGCCTCTAAGGAAAACTCTAATTAATGAAGTTTTTAATACAGTATCATAACACCATTACCATAGTAATTGTAGAGTTTGTTGGCCTTAAGAGAGTCTTTTGAAGAATTTATTTGCTTAAAGATATAATGGCTTGAACATATTTTTTTAGCCAAAAAAAATCTCACAAAATTAACGATTCAGACACAACAATATTTCTTCTTTAGTTCAATTAAAATGTATTTATTTTCGGAGGCCATTTGTCAGGCCCAAGAACCGCATCTGTTGGCCAGTAAAATTGATCTGCCTCATTTTATGCGAGCTCCACTGGCATTTTTCACTCTCCGGCCGAGTCGTGTCAGAATGTCAGGCAATATAAATGGCCCGATGTCGGCCTCCAGTCTATAGTGTATAAACTAGCATGTGGCCATAAATCGGGCCATCTAGCCCGTCTGTCGGAGCCGAAAACTTAGCTCCACTGTTTTGTACTTTTTTCTCTCTCGGTTTTTCACTGTTTTCTGTTTGCTTGGTTCTATTTCGAATGGCTGCCTCGCGTATTATTCTCTTTTTTTTCTACTTTTATACGTTTTCAATTTGGGTCAATAACATTTGGCAACTTCAGTGCGTCGCCAACGAGAAAACAAGAATAAAAAAAAAAGGAAAAAAACCTGCGAAGCCAAAAGGCGCCAAGTTCGCCGATCGGAGGCCAAACGCGCAAGCGAACAATGGCTGCCAAAGTTAATTGCAATAAAATAGCAACAATGGCAACTATTTTTCGTTAATTACAAATTGAAATGAGCGCGAGCAATTTTCACAAATTTGCCATTAAAAATAAATATTTTTTCTCGTTTGAGCCATGCCGCTTCGGTAGAAACAAATAAAGCGAAAGCGATTAAAATCTCTAGCTATATATATTCATAAATCGATCGGCATAGTTTGCATATACATGGAAAACGTCATCGGGGAGACAAAGTGAAAATCTGGGCGACATAATAAAAGTATTAACAGAATATTAAGTTGGAATAGCTGAGGTTATTTACGATCCTACATAATGAGAAGTGAAACAACTTTTACTTTTGCTCGGGCTCTACAAACAAAAGATATAGCGACACAAAGACTGGGAGAATCTTTTGAGTGAAACTTTTTTGTTTACAAAAAGATATATCTTCGAGAAACTGTAAATATTTTTGGTGAAGCATTTCATAATTCCGTAACAAAAAGGTGTGGGATGGCATATATCCCTCGTGTAGAACCGATTTCGCCATATAACCACTTTATTTGTCAACGGTTGACATCGACTGTCGCAATTTTGTCAGCTCTCAATTTGTCAAGATTTTTGTTTTTTCTATTTTTTTGGTGGAAGTGTGACCCTCGAGAAAAAATGAAAAACCAAACAGGCAGCTGCCAAAGAGTGTTTTCTTGTACAAACACGAAAATTGTTTAATCATTAAAGAAAAGACAAGATATAGAAATAATGCCCGACCTTATCTGCAGTCTAAATTTGTATATATCAACAAAGTTGTATCTTTTAAAGCAAATAAAGACAGACCCCGACCAGAAGACCTCTAAAGTCTTATCTTATCACTGCGAGATATAAATATATATACACAGAGCGAAAGATTGGGGGCGATCGGGCTCACGGAAAACCGTGTTAAGGTAGTTAATGTTTGGCCAAAGCTTCCATTTCTGTAGGCACAACTACCGACCATTGTTTTTCCTCTACGCAATTTCATATTTTCATTTTTATTTACTCACTTTTTTACCTCGGCCGACAACAACAAAAACAGCACAAGTCAATGTCGTCAACACAACTTTTAACATTACACAATAAGGCAGCAACAAAAAGCAAATGAAACAGCAACAACCATCGCTGGCTTGCTTTTTCATGCTTTTTAATGCCGCATTGTCATCGCATTTGCTGCCATTACTTAGATATATATGCATATGTACACTTTGGCCATATCTATATATGGAATTGTATGTAAAGACCGCACAATTGTGGCCAATGTGAATGTGAATGGGTTAAAGGGGGGAGGTGGCTAAGAATAGGGAAAGACGCGCGAGGGGGTTAAGAAATGGCAGAAGTACTCACAGCACTTTGGAATATGATATGGTAAATGGGAAATAGGTGTAAGAAACACAAGAACTACGGGGATTTACTTTTAATGGCGATAAAGGCAAGGAAAATATAAACATAATCTTGGGGAAAATAATAATATGTAATATTATATACCAGAAATGATAAGGGAACTTGTTTAAGTTGAGTAGAAAGTAGTTGAACCTCTTGGGCTTTTTATTCTAATTTAATTTCTTATGAAAGGATGTACTTCTCCAACATAGATATTTATTTATTTATTCATCTAACACAAAAATATCCTCATTATTATTAATTTAAAACAATTATTCTTATCTCACTTTAAAGTAATTCTTCAGCAAACACCGAAATTAATGGTGTCTTGTACCTACCCTACCATATCTAGATCTCTGAGTGATAGCTACTTCTCGGAAATCCCTATCGATGGCTACTTTCTCTCCTGCCTCCCCGGGTCTCTTGTTTACCGACTTCATTGATCTATCAGTTTCAGACTTATCGCACATACAGGATCTCAGGCACTACCTGCTCTTATCTGGGCCTGCTTCACCATATTTTCCTCCTTCTGCAGAGCATTTCCAGTCTTGTCTCGCGTGGGTTTTCCTCTGTCTGGAGTTTCCCCTTCTCATTTCTACAGAGAAGTCTCTCCCTCCGTTTTCTCCCTCTTGTGTGGGCATTGTTGCTGGCTTTTAATCAGTCTGAGGCATGGCATAACCGTCATCCTCATCATCATCGGACTCAACATCATCATGGGCATGTGGCCTTTGTCAAAGAGCAACATAAATATATTTTATGCACATACATATTCTTCGTTTTCCATATTTTTTTCTCATTTTTGCAAAATGCAAAATGGATATCCGGTGCTGGTCGTTTCAAGAAGGAAGTGCGCGGTGGCTTTAACAATTGACTAACTGAACGATTGACTAAATGACGCAGAACCACAGGCCATGAATCACTAAAAAAAAAAAAAAAAAAGAGTGGCAGACAGAAAAGGAGTCTTTTCATTAGCAGTTCTCTTCTCCTCTCCTCCATTATTTTTTCTCCTTTTTTTTACCCATTAATCGTTGGCCATTATGCAAGACACGCGCCTCCAGCTCGACTGCAATCCATATGCATTATTTCAGGGAGATATATATATACAGGGAAAGGGGGTATAGAGAGGTGGTGTACCAGGTATAGGAGTTACCTACACCTCGGCACCGATCGTTAGTTACAAGCCGGCCATTTAAGGGCAGACAGTCTTCGAGTGGCGACAAAAAGCGAAAGCGTTTCCGAGAGACCTTGAGGCGGTTTCTTCAACTCGTTCTCGGTTTCAGAACAGAATTCTCCACCCTCTTTAAGTGCACAGAAAGAAATAATTTGGTTTAAACTATTTAATTCATATTAAATAGTGTTTAAATGGCAAATAAATACTAAACATAGTCAAATTCCATATACTTTCAAATGTAATTCATGTAATTCCTTTAAAAATTCTTTGATTTCAAGTTAAAACAGTTCCTTCTTCCCGTGTACACCTTTGTATCTTGAAGTGCACGCACAGCAGGAGGTTTTTCGGGAGAGGAGGCGTGGAATCGCAGTTCTCAAACCGTTTCAAGTGGTTCCCTCGGCGGAATTAGCCGGGGGAAACCTTGACATCAAACGCAGCGAGAAATTTCCCCAGCTGATGTGTTGTAGGCATCGAAAGTATCTCTGGCAGATACACTCGCACACAAAGGGACAGGCAGCACATGTGGAATGCTTACGAAATCGAACGGGGCACCCGGAGAGGGCGGCAGATAGGCGGAGATACAAAAGTATCTGCTAAGCAAGCAGCGAAAGTTTGTTGCTTTTTGTTTTCAGTATCATCGGCAGACTGAGCGGGGCCCCAAGATACGAGAGTGTGTGTGTGCTCGAGACCGCAAATAAAATGAATTAAATGCGAATAAAATAGCGCGAGAGATAAGGGAATGTACAATTCAATTCAAGGTGGCGATAACAGTTTTGGGAATTGGGGAATCCGAGTGGAGAACGAGGCTGAAACCTCAATTGGAGCGTGCGATCTATCTGTGAGGTTGGCGAAAGTTGTGCAAGCCAAGAGATACACTCCAAGTATCTGCGCGATACACAGAGACGGAGAGAGAGAGAAAGAAGCCCGGGTAGAAGTAAAAGTGCGTAGGTAAAAGCTCGCGGCTCCGTAGCGGAGAATGCGGCTAATGGCCATAATGATGATGAATGCAATCACCAGCACACAGTCACAATCCGAGACTCAATCACAATCAACGGCCCAATCATCATCGGTTCCCTAGACTCGCGACCAAAACTCGATTCCGCTTTCGCTGCGGAGGCTGCTGCCTGCCGCTGAGTGATTTATACGAAATGTGTCAACTCGGGCCTTCTTTCTATATTTTTTCCCCACTAACATAGTTGCTTTTCCAATCGAAAAGCCAACCGATTCCCGACTTTCTAGGTAGCCAACAATTTGTAGGCACTGTCTTGCGACATGGAAATTACACAGAATTACAAAAGCATCGCTCAACATGTGTTATCAGCGAGGCGTTCAAACTGCTGTTGCCGTTGACTTTATTTAAATTAAGCAACTTAAAAGCAAACAACAACCACACAGCCGCCGAGAACAAGAACAAGTCATGTGTGAAAGAGCCGCATTTTTATGGAAATTACAATAAAACGAGAGCGTTTTTCATTCATCGTCTTCGTTTTTGGTATTAAAAAGCGAGCCATATTCGGTGGCGGTTGATGTTGATAAGCCGCCGCTCAGATCCCGTCGAGAATGGTCCGGGAACAGAGACCACAATGGATTTGATGGGGCAGTTCAAAGAGCCATTATCGAGGGCATTAAAAGGGGGAATTAAAGTGCAAGATGAGGCAGCGACCAGCAACTCTCAAACTTAAACTTTAAAGATCTCAAAAGGGTAGCAGCTCAGTTGCTGTAAAACTGGGCAATACTCTGATATTAAAATATTTATGTGGCTTCGAAATCGATTCTGTAATTTAGGACTTAATTGGCTCAATTCAGATTCTATAATTAGCTGCCCATTCTACCAATTAAACCGCAAATTAAAATGATTTATTTTCGGCCCAAAATTTTATTTTTATTTAACACCCACATTAAATGCCCTCCAGTGGCTCTCAAAGAGTGCAACAACACGTTTGTGACTAACCACAAACAATGCTAAAAAAAAGGAGGGAAACAACAACGAACAACATCAATTACAAACGCCCAAATTGCATTTAATTAATGGAAATGTATCCGCAACTCAACGTGATGTTTTTGTTGTCACAACCGACTATAGGAATTGAAATTGGTATTGGAATTCGGAATGGGATCGGATCGGGGATCGGGGATCTGGTGAATTTACAACCCACACATACACCGAACAAATATTGTTAATATTTTTCATATAAATAAATTAAATAACCATTATTATATGTAAACTAATTTAAGATCAGATTCAAACTAATATAGTATTTAAAAAAAAAACAAAATCATATTCAAAAGTTGATCTATATAATAACCAGCATATATTGTCATGATCTTTGCTTGAAATAGTATTTATTTTTTATGTGTACCTCGCGATTGTTGTTGTTGTTATTATTGTTGATGTGATTGTTGTTGCTGCTGTGGTGTTGCTGCTGCTGATGAGCGTTGCTGCTGCTGTGGTGATGGTTGTTATTGGTGTTGCCAGTACTGCTGGATATAGAACCCGATATACGCGATCCGGGGGAATCGCGCCATCTCAATACCCCCATGACGGCCTGACGCACCCAACGTCGTTCGGCGCCTTCGCTGTAAAATGCCACTGTTGTTGCTGTTGCTGCTGCTGCAGTAGTTACTGCAACTGTTGCTGCTGCGTCGGCTGCTTTTTAAAAAATTAGGACTGCATTTAAGCCCTTTTTGCAAGTCAAGAAGTCACCGAACTTGATTGTGATATATATTCAGATTTGATGTTGCTGCTGCAGTTCTTTCTTGTCACTGCATTTATTTAAGTAAATCTTGGGGGTTTTTGTGGTTAAATATATATTTATTGTGATGTTTCTTAAGTTGCAGATTATGTTTATTGAACTCAGCTAATTACTGCATTTATTTCTGTTATATGTTAGATTTTTTATGGTTATAATGATGGCTACTCCTAAATAGTATTTTTTCCTTCTAAATATTGCAGATAATGCTGCTGTTTCTAATGCAGCTGCTGTGCTCTGGCTACTTGTTAAGCCTTCTTTATAAATCCATTTAATTATCTTGGCTTTTGCACCTTTTCCAAAGTTTTTTGGAGCATTTAAAGTGCTGTTTTCCCGCAGATGTTGCAGCTGCTTTTGATGTTGCAATTGCTGGTGTTGCCGCTGCTTCTTAGAACTGCCTTTGTTACCTCTTCAAGGGTTTTTCGCTTTAGTGGGCGTTCTTAGATCAAATTACTATTTTTTCTAGATGTTGCTGCTGCCGTTGCTGATGTTGCAATTGCAGTTGCTGCTCGGTTACTTCACCAACTTGGCTTAGAACGGCTCCGAGGGTTTTCCTTTGGGGAGGCGTTCTCAAAGATATATATTATTTTCCCCGCAGTTACTGCCGTGGTAATTGTTATAATTTTTGCTGGCTTTGCTTGCGGCTGATTCGCTCACACACAAAAATAAAGATTTTTTTTTGCATAAATATCTCTTTTTTTACGAGTTTTTGACGCGATATTTTGCCTGTTTTTTTGCGCTTGCCTTACCCGTTTGACGGGTTTTTGTACGCGGATACGTCAGTGGCTGTCAAACCGCGGCTTATATGCAAATATTGGGGCTTTCAAATTTTCGGCCAACCGAATTTCTAGGCAAATAATTTCACTGGGATCCGCTCATGCATATAGATGCGTGGATATCGCGATGACAGTACATATATGTATATATCAAGTGGGATTTTGATGCGTGTTATTTTTGTAAATGCACCGCACAAACACACACAGAATGCACGCACATAATACAGATTTACACCGCTGCAGTTTGGTTTATTGCACTCACAAAATCGGTTTTTCGGTTTTCGGTTTTATTTCGGTTCCATGGAGAAACCGAGAAAAAAGAAGAGTCCGCTTCTTTTTAAAAATAACTCGAGATGCGTGCGTTCGTCGGTCGCTGTTTTTGTTTTGAATTTGTAACGAACAGAAACACGAGTGCGCGAGAAAGAGAGCGGTTCGAGATTTTTGAAATACGACTGCGATTCAAAGTCTAAACCGGTGGAAACGTCTGGTTGCGGCAACGGAAAAACGGCAACTGAAACATGTTCGATGCTTGTCGCTGCCATCGCCACTGTCGCTTCAGCCGCCGTCGCCGCACAGTGGCTCGTTTGCTCAAAACATGTGGCAAAATTAATAACATTTGAAGTATGAAGTTATCCACTTGACTTTATTTTTACACAGCATTTTTTAGATTGTACATTTATTTATTTATTTTCGAAAGGGGCGTAGTTAGTTCGACACACTAATACTTTGATTCCTTACTCCTTAAAACATTTTAATAAAAATCATTGTAAATAAATACTACAAAATGGATTCATTATATGCTCAAATACTAATTCTTAAGATTAAAAAAAAAATGTCGATAAAAATATATTTTTGAAAATAATGTAAACTTTTTTTTAATCAATGAAAATGTAATCGTAATACATTTTCCCCTAGTTTTCCTTTTAAAATCATATATTAAATTTATTTTTTAAGACACGAAAAAAATTGTTTTTAAGCTTAAGTCCTTTTTGAGAATAATGCATTTAATTAATTAAAGTGTAACAAAAGTTTTGCCGAATTCAGCAACACGAAATCAAATTTTGCAACAAGTTTTCGAAAAACGAACCACTGTGCGACGTCAACGCAGCCTAGCGAGCTCTCGAAATGTACTAAAAAATACCAAAGCCTGGCGTTCAATTGGAGCAGTGTACGCCAGAGCGAGACAGATCTACCACGCAGAGAAAGAGAAAGAGAGTAGCCGCGAGAAAAGAGAGCATGCGTGGGAGCTGAGAGGGCGCCAACTTTGAATCGAGTGTTTATTTATTGTTGCTTGTTGATAAATAGTTGACGAAATAAGTAGCTGTAAGTAGCCTTCAGGTGAAGGTAAAAATTGTACTTTCATTAAAAATATAATCCTTCAATTTATTACCCATTTGGACTATCTTCTTTGATTTATGTTATTTATATTTAATTATATTTAATATTTACGTGTTTATATTAAATAAGAATATTATAATGTTAAAGTTATCTTTAAATTTTCTTAAGACGTATTAATAAATAATAGTTTTTTGTTACATACAAAATTTAATCGCAAAAAATTAACTCGAATTGAAAAAAGTATTTAAATATTACCATCCGTTAAAACCATGCGTGACATATTGAAAGATTAAAAAAACCCACGAGAATAAAAAAATTTTATCGAGATAAGCTCACGAAAAACATATAATTTATCCCAGTTTCAGAGGACAAGAGCTCGCAAAGCATTCTGCGTCCATTTGTTTATTGTTTTTTCTCCACCCGCTCTATACTATAAACTAAACAAATTTATGATTGCTTCTAGCCTGACCTTGGCATTCGAGACTTTAAATCTATCGTGCTATGAACTACAAACTATATATAGTTTGATATGGCATAAAGTCTTTGGAGCGGAGCAATCAACACGTCTGTTTATAAACAAAATGTGACCAGAAAAGAAGTGAAAGAAGAATAAAAACTATTTTTGGTTAGTTTCAGTTGAAGTGCAACAAAGAGGTGCAGATGTACCCAGAAAGGTGGATAGATTATCAGTTCCACTGGTGGACAAATCAAAAGATAGAATAATTCATGGAAAAGATAAAAAATATATATTTTCCATATAGTTTTTAATCAGATATTTATAAAAAACCATAAAGGGATTCATAGTATTTTGTCATCAGAATAACTCGTAATAATTTGTAGTGCAGTTAGATGTCCCGCTTAATACACACACATCTTCCCAATTTGATGGATATTAAGTCTGAAAGATAGATGGACAGATAAATGGATCGCTGGCTTCCAGAGCGCTTCTCATGGTTAATTGGTTATGCTGAGCCCGCATCTGAAATCCGCCGCAGAGCTTTAAATTCCATGTGAAAGAGTTTTAAGTTGCGGTTTTGCTTTGCTTTTATTATTACTCGTATCTTTACTTTACTTTATTTTTGTGGCTGTTGGCTGTGTCTGTGTTGGCGCTGTCAGCTGGCAATCAACAGCGAAGTCAGCGAGGCACCAACAAGGTAAACATCAGTGGAAAAGGGGAAAATGGTGGAAAACCGGCGGAGGAAATTCCGAGGAGTGGGAGGATGACACAGCCCTAGGTTAATGTCAGAGATCCGCCAAAAAAAAAAAGAAGCCAAGCCAAAGGAAAATATTTTAAAGCTGCATTGTTCGAACAAGGAGAAAAGAAGAGGAAATTAAAAAGCCACGAATGAGTAACGGAAAGATTTCCACATGGCAAAGTTGAGTTGAGTTGTTAGACAGAGTCAAAGAAAATGAGGAGAGGGACAGGCCGAGCATGCAACAAGCGGAAAATAATTATAAATTTTAAGTGCCTCGGTGCAGGAGCGATAGGGACGGATTCAAACTATGAGTATCTTTTTCGGTTTGCTTGGTTTTTTTTGGGATAATTTACAGGCGCGCGGTACGGATACGTGTAGGTAGATGATGGCGATAAACATCGCACTTCTCTGACTAGAATTCATACGTGAGTGAGTGTGTCGCCCTCTCTGCCTTTTTCAACACTCGAAAAAATTATTGATATAAATAATAATATTAAAATACATTTTATAAATAAATTAAATTCAATATTTGGTGTTTTCTTTATAAGGTTTTGCTTTTATATAGCTTTTTTTTATTTTTAGAACTCTTTGTTTTGCTATAACATTCAAAAATATTTTTGAAATCAATTAAAATTGTGTCGAAAAGTATGCTACAAAAGTTACACAGAAAAGAAATGTGTTATAAATATTTACTGGCATACTTTTGGGCTCCGTGCTTAATATATTTAAAATTTATAGCGATTTCTGTGGCACCCCTTTCAGTTATAGTATTTTCTCTCAATGCACCTGCTCTTTCTATCGCCGTTTCTCCGTCTGTGAATATGCAGCTCACTTCGATGGCGCTGACTGTGGGAGTAGGCTGCTCTGCTCCGGCCTCGGATCTCCGGTCTTTTCCGCCGTTTTCGACCAGGTCTGCATTCGAAAGAGACGGCAACTGGGGCGGAGAAAGAGACAGACAACGCCGACGCTGTCGTTGCGGCTGACGACCATTGCAATTAACAACTTCAACGTTCGTTGCATTCGCTGCGAGTCAAGTCCAAAGCAACTCTGAGCTGCCAAGGGAAGCGGAGAATCGGGGGAATCGGAGACTAGGAGACTCGGAGAATCGGGGGTTGCGGCTAGAGCAAGGGAGTGAGACAAATTGCACAAACTGAGACAAAGACATAAGAGACTTCTAATGTGTGTGCAGCTAAAACCGAGGGAGAACGGGGCACGAAAACACCGCCGAGGCCAGAGCCCGTGAAAAATATGCAAGAAACAAGGCAGTCCAGAGCAACCGAAATGAAATGGCCAAAGTATATTTTTATAATGGGAAAGGAAGGGAGAATTAGGGAGAAAGACACAACAAGTTGGAGGCGGAGCAGGGAGCCAGGCATAAATTTCCAGCGAATCTTAGATGGTGGAGGGTTCTCCTCCATAAAACAAAAGGCCCCAGATTTCCGGCTTCATGGGAACGAAAGTAACAAAAGGTGGAAAAAGCGGCTAACAAAAAGCTGGCAAAAAAATAGTGCAGAGAAAATATATGCATACCAGTAAGACTTAAAAAAAAAAAACAATTAATTAAGGAATTTATGGATTTTGATGATTTGATGAAAAATAAAAAAATAAAAATTTATACCACAAAACAATGAAGCTCTATAAATATTTAAAAGCTTTAAAGAAGTGCCACGATTTACATATTTATTGAAGGTATCATCGTTTGTCATTACTTAATATATAAATAAGTAAATAAGAGTATATAAGGCGTTCCACAGAAATCGCGTTGAAATTGAAATCAGCTTAAAGGTTGACCAATAAGTATGCAAGGAAATATTTTAAGATTAAAATGAATGCTAAATGTGTTGGCTCTGAGAAGTTTAAAATTTCATAGCATACTTTTGGACATCGTTTTTAGTTTATTTCATATCGATCCATAATTTTAATAAGAAATCCTTTGATAGCATTATTAAGTTATTTATTTTATTGGCTAGCTTAAAGCACACAAATAATTCATATCTCCTTTAATAATTTATTACCAAGTCTGGCTTACTTCTTGCGGTGTATAAAAATGCCAACACAGAACAACTGGTATTTGGGCAGCTTAATTAGCCGCCAAGGACGACGACGGGGTGCGGAAAAAAGGTGGCGTCGGAAATTTAAACATGCCCAAGCAAACCTTTATTAGCCCCAAAGTATGCTGGGGAAAAAACGTGCGAGAAACTATGCAATGGGGAACATAGATACGCAGGCAAATAAAATAGTGAACCGAAATGGAGTAAAAAAATAGAAACAGAGGAAAAACCGTACCCAAAGGCTTTTCCCCCGGCGGCACGTGGCCTGCGTCGCAGTTTGACAGCCACTGGACCTGAAACCAAATTCAATTTTCGCAACTTCAGTAAACATAATTTTCATTCGAAAAGAACACGGCCTGCGTCTGGGAGTCAACCCAGTTTTGCCTCAAGATCCTTGGCGAGACTTTTAGCCAGACTTTTCCCCCTTTCACGAGGAGGCCTGCATAAAAGTTTCTGGCACAAAAAGAGGCACTCGAATGCGGATGAGAAGAGGCTGAGTCTTGGGTCTCGAGCCTTGAGTCTTGAGTCTTGAGAAAATGTGGCATATAGGCTTCAGGGATGCGGGTTGCACTTTGGCTGCGCTGCAACAACAACCACTTGTGGATAAGGAGAAAAGAGGGACGGCTCCCTTTGCCTTTTGATATAGAAAAGTTTGCCTCCGAAATTGTTGCGAAAACTAAATTAAAATCTGAAAGGGGCTATGCAACTTGCTTGGCTGCACCGCCCAGAGGGAGAGGGTTGAAAAAAGGGAGATTGGGAAAGGCCAAACAGGAAACGATATAATTCTTGAGGAAGGCCAAGTGGATTATGCTCTAGAAATTTGACAAGGAATTAAACTGGGACTTCTTAGCTTGCGTTTTTTTTAAGGGGGTTCATAAGCTGTTTTTTTAGCGTGCATGGATTTATTGGGTCAAGAAAGAAAAAACTTTAAAGGAACAAAAAAATTTAAATACGACAAAAAGTACAAAATAATTTTAATATCGTAATAGTCTTTTCAAGTTTATACTTTGTAAATTGCATTAATCTAGGTATACATTTAAAAACAATTTAGCTGTAAAATTTTGTGAATATATCTAAATTATATAAAATAATATATATATTTTAAGTTTTTGGCAAATATTAAAGACTTCTTTAAAGATTTATTTCTTATATTTTTTAAATGTTCATTATTAGCTGGCGCCACCTGTTGGGTATTCATAAAACTACCTTTTTGTTAGTTCGCTAAACAAACACATCAAGGCGCCACAGTAGACTTTAGTTTCCTATAAAGTCCGCTAGGTGGCGCCGCTAAAGCGACCTCTAACGGATGTTTATGGAACGTAATTTGCCGACCTTTTTAAGTGTGACCAGTTGCGGTCGGGGAGAAAATCCGCTGCTTTTTCTGGCGAATTTCAAACTTATGATCGGAAAATCTGGCGAGCACGCTGCACTTTTTCCGCGGTTTAATTTAAAATTTTTTGTAGCCTTCTTATTAGTTGTAAAATATCTATAATTGCCGCTAGCCACTATTTTACAATTTATCCTGCATTTGCCAAGCGAAAAACACTAGATCTAGTGGGAAAAAAGCAAAAAATTAACAAGACTGGGCACCACTGAGAAAGTTCAATAGTTTTTCCAAAGGAAAACTACAAATTTCCGAGGAAGTCCATTAAAAAGTCACATTAAGTCAGGCTAAACTCTTAAGGAAACTCCAATAAAACACTAAATGATAAATTCTTTAAAATTCCGCTAATAAAGTTTTGCGATTAAGTGAGGGAGAGGCCACACCTGACAGCTGCCAAAAACTTCAAAAGACCGCAGCTGAATAATCGTAAAAATCGACATCAAACCGAGCCCAAAGAGACTCAAACCAACCACTTAATCCTAGGCAACACACACGCCACACACCCGCACCCATAAGAATTAACCCATGACAGCCAAACAATTTGCCTATTAAACCGGGGAGACGGGAGACGGAACCCGGCAAAAAGACCACAACAAAGCGCAGATTATGTCAAATTATACAGATGTTTCGGAAAGGTACAAGTCGCTGCTGGAGTTTTTCGACTCCTCGGCACCAGGATGAGGTATTGTGCTCTTTGTTTCGACCCAGGCAGGCCGCCGCCCGCCTTCCACATTCCCCGTTCATTGTCCCATTGGCCATTTTTATGGCCAGCCAGCCAGTCAGCAGTGAAATGAAATTTTTACCACTCTCCCTTCCCGGGAGTCGCGACGAGATGAGGTACATATTGCAACTGCAAGTTGGACTTTTATGGGTCAGTTCCATCACACACACTCGGATTAGTGGAGCATATGCTCGGGACTCCAAATGGGACAATGACCCCCGCTGAACAATTGCCAGCCCTATTGTGGTCGGTCACGCCGTAGTGTAACGTGGCTTGTTTGGTTTAAGAGGGAAAAGTGGGTTTATCGAGTTGCTCAGTTGTACTTCTATAAAATATAATTGCCTGATTTTGTTCAAAGATTTACAGAGTGGCCTTACCTTAGATAATAGTTGGCTAAGGTCACTCTGAACCTAGAAACAGCTAAGGTCACATTAAGCGGACAATTAAAATAGTTTGAGTTCTTTGTTTTTAAAGAAATGCATTTTAAAATTCATTTAAAACCTTAAGAAAAATAAGGTGTAGATAAATAGTTAACAATTACATTATTTTGAATTTAACAATCCAGATTTGTAGTAATATTTATACTTGCTTATATATTTTTAGATGTAATATTTTTTTCGCAAGCTATTTACCATTTCTAGGCCCAGAATAACCCCCTTTTTTCAAATCTTCGTCTAAGATCCCACAAGACATGCAATAACCTTATTTCCTGTGACATGAGGTTCCCCCTGGTTGAGTTTTTGTGGTTACACACCTGAGAGAAGTACGCGGGCAGGACGCAGCGCTGGTCGTCGAGTCGCGAGCACTGCACACGCTCCAGTAGCTCGAAGAGATCCTGGGTGGCTCCTCCGCGCAGGCGTTCCGGACTGTGGGTGACGCTACCTCCTCCGCTTCCTCCACCGCCGCCACCGGCCGGCTGCTGCTTCTGTGTATTGGCCATGAAGGCGTGCTGACGTCTGCAAAAAGGAAGACAGGAAGCGGGTTAATAACTGGGCACGCGAGGAGGCAATCACAAAAGCCAAAGCGGGCAAAGTAGCCACAGCTGAGCTTCAGATTCGCGAACACGCAATCTCTTCATGGTCCGGAGACAGCCAGAGAGCAAGGAAATAAAGTAGAAAACTTCAATTGACTGAGCAGAACTCAAGTGCCACCAGAGGGTTAACCTCCGACTTGAGCAGGGGTTAAGATTCAGTTCGGTCTGGGAATGTGAACACGATCAAAGGGCCACTACAGTGCTCAAGACTTCCTGACTTCGAGAGGGTCTCGTTGAGGTATTCTCAAAGAATGATCGATGGTTTTCTAAGGACAGCGTTTACTTCATGAATTGAAGAGAAAAGGTTCGAAAGAAAATTATAAATTAAATGTATTAGGTACTCCAGGAATTACATATTTTTCGAGGCTAACTAAGAGTATAAAAAATTAATTTGTTAGGGGGATAGTTAGTTGATTAATTTATAAAGATTTATGTGATAAAATATAGGATTATTGTTCATAAGATCAAGGCTTGAAAAGCGGACATTATTTTATTAAGCTATTAAATTATTTCAAGCTCTGGTTTACCTTTTTATGGAAAAATATATGGGAACTTAAATTAAGGAAAATCTCTAACAATAAAATGAAATAAATGCTTAAAGACCTGCCTTGCATCTAAATCATTTCCAGCTAGTCTTATAACTTCTCTCTAAATATTATTTAAAATGTCCCCACTCACAGATTTCCCATTTTCAATTCCCTCTTCGAAGTTTTTTCGGTCTGAAAGTCAAGAGCTCTCTACACATATCCTGAAGCCTTTTTTCTCTTGGCTCCTCAAACATTTTCGAGCTGCTCTCACAAAGAATTATGAGTGGCCACTCGAACATATTTTCCTGTTCAGTTGCGAGTTCTTATTTTTTTCTCGGGCTTATTGTCACTAGTGCGTATTTTTTTGTGAGCGTTGTGTGAAATTCAGTGTTCTTGCTTTATGTGAAGTTTATGTTGACATACAAACGACGAACGCCTCGAAATGAACACAGAGAGAGAGGAGAGGGAGCAAAGGATGTTTACTCTGTCATTGTGCAATGTCCTTTGACGTTGCTATTGCAGCTGCTTCCATGCTCCAAATTTTCCAAAATAGCAGGGCCGAGTCCTCCAATCCGCCGCTCACTCACTCAATCTCTGTTTATTTTTAACAGGAGGAGCAGCTCGCTGCCTGACACTCGTAAATTAACACCTACCCATTCCCTTTGCCTTTGCCATCCGAGTGGAGCCCTCGCATACGAAATGATGACAGTTATGGGAAAAGGATATCAAAAACACGTCTTCTGATGAGCCAAACTTCTCCGAATGCCTCTGTGATATGTATCCGTGTGTTGATAGTTTTCAAGTATCTGTTTTGGGGTAAAGTGGCGGTGAAAGTGGACATTTTTTGAGGCTACACCCCGTTCTCGAGTAATTGGAGAAGATATATGGAGAGAGGTGGAACTGCTAACAGATGGTTATTATATGGACTTCTTAGATGTGGTTAACTCCGAGTTATGCTCAAGAGAATTAAATGTGGCAGCTGATAAATTTATAAAGATTTTTTAAGCCATAAAAAATACTTTAGATTTAACATCCTTAACCTTCACCCCATTTTACCCACCGAACTTAACCCATTTTCCTAGGCAATAAAATCCAATCAATCAATGGCTTTTCATTGCATCACATTGCAAAGCATTTTCCCAACATCTCTCGACCTTATTCATAAATCAAACGATTTGTTTTTCCTCATATTTCTAGACCTCGTAACAAGCTGTGCAACATGCATTTCGTTGATTTTACAACTATTTTCACTGCCGCTCGATCGAATTACGGAGCCAAAACAATTTTATTGCATTTTTATGACAATTTTTCACATGAATTGCTCGACAAATGGCAATGAAATCAAATCGTCAATAAAAGCGAACCGAGGCAGGGCGGCTTTCGAGGGAGATTGTACAAGAGTCAACTGCTAAAATGGCCAAACAATGGAACGGCGATGATGTGATGCGAACAGGGTTTTAAAACCAACAGTTATGCTGAAATCTGATGCATCAGATTTGGGTTTCAATGGAGGTTTTCTTTCCTATTTTTTTTTTTTTTTGCTAAAAACACCCACCAAACAGTTCGTTTCCTGTGCTGCGGTTACGCCTGCGCCGGCAAAGAACCTTTTCATTTACTCGTTATATGCAACCGCCCACATAATTAAAAGCCATTACGGGCAAACAAAAAGCGTTAATTCCGGGAGGGGCGGCATCTTCTAGGGCTTTTTCCGAAATGTTCATTAAATGCAAATTTATGGCCACCACCGCCACCGCCTCCCCGCCCGCAAGGGCCTTTGAAAGGCCCCCTATTTTCAGTATTTTCAGGTTCCTAACTCATTTGGCATGCGCAGCGCATTGCGCGTGTTTAAAGTTTAGCCGCAAAATGTAGCAAGTTGCTTTTGGGAGTGCGGGAAAACTCAGGGAAAATGGGGAGTGGCTTGGAGAAAAACAATTACCAACAACAAGGCCTGAAGGAGAACAAAGCAATGCGGTGTTGACAAGCCAAAGATAGATGGCTCCGAAAAATAACCAAGGAAGGGTAAGAAGCCTAAGAGGTTCTTCTAGAAGAAAAGAAACCCACCAAGTATAGAGTTATTTCCACAAAAGTTTTGGGTTAATATATATATATGCCCCAAGAGTCGCGTGGGAAAAACACTTGTGTGAGCCAGGAAAGACACACAGGAAGGGAACCATGAACACCTTGCAGCCGCCAATCCGCAGTGGGAAATGCCATTCTGTGGCTACAAAAAAGTCAAGTTCTTTTTTTGGCATTTCCCTAGGCGCTAATTTGAAAGGTTTCACCCAAGATCTACCCGTAGTGTGTGTGTTTGTGTGCCATATTTCCCAGTGAAAAATTACAGGAAATGTCCAATGCGAAAGGAAATCAAGTCCCAAAGGACAAAGAGACCAAGGGACAGGACAGGACAGGACACACACACACACAGCGTTAATGTAAAGTGACAGAGCCAGAGACATTCATGCATTTCACAGCTAATAATGGGTCAGGCAAACTGGAAACTAGAGCACTCACAGATAGCATCGCAGTTGGAGAAAATCGAGGAGAAAAGCGGGGAAATGCCCTGAGAGCAAAGGAGAATTCCAGGGGCGAAGGGTGGGCAGTGGACAGGGGCGATGCACTCGCTCCGATAAGCGGACAGGCGACATGTCAAAGGATACTCGTATGGCACCAAAAAGTCAGAGTCCCAGAGTCCCGGAGTCCAAAGTTAGGACCACAGAAGGGTCGTTGCACTGAACGGGGTGGCAGTCGAGCGGGAAGTGGCTGACACTCTGTAATTAATACTGTCCCGGGGAATTCCCTTTAAAAAAAAAAACCAAGTGAAAATGGCTCAATTAATACAAGTTTGATTTCTGGAAAAAGTGTATCAAGTGGGTGAAGTTTTGAGCACCAATTTTGGGTGAAATAATAAAGAGAAAAAGAAGTAAGTAAAATTTTTTTTTAAATTGTAATTTGCTAGAACTTTTTATATTAAACAATTTAATAAGTAATATAAATAAATTATGATACGGTAGGGTAAACATTTCTCTGAAGAGGAATGTCCTTGCATTTTCTTAATTCACTTCTGCGACTTCCTGCAGCCAGGAATTCCTCTGCAGTTAATTCCTTTTCGCATTTATGATTAATGGCTGCCGAAGAGTGCAAAGTAACCGCTGAGAAAGTAGACGCGCCGCGGAAATGAAAGGGGTAAGAAGGAGGTAAGGAGGCGGTTTAGGGAAATGGAAAAATCTGCATTTTCAGGGATGGCCACACCCCATTGATTCCCTTTGGCGATGGCCAGCGGTTCTTATCCTCCTCGGGCTCATTTTCACATTATCCCGAATGTCGCGACATCCGCGCCTCGTGAATTGTCATTAAAATTAGTTCCAGGACAGCCGTCGCGATGCAAGCGAAAAGGATTCGCGCACAAGTTTTTCTCATTTCCGCTGCCGGGTGGAAAACTTGTCTCTGCCCAGTTTCCTTTTGTCTGCGAGAGAGAGAGCCAAGAATCCTTGCAAGGGGGGTTGCATTCGTAAGGAAAACTCGTTTCCGTTTTCGTTCAACCTCATAAATGCAACACGTTCCAGACACTCGAAATCCTATAAGGATGTGATATCGGTTCTTAAGGTACAGCCAGACCCATCGGCTTGCAGCTCCTTTTCCTTTTCTTCTCAGTACCTGAGCTGGACTCATAAATTAGCCACAAATTTGCCGGAAAAGTTTCCTCGAATAAAAAAGTTCCTTTCCCTGATTTACATATTTTTAATCGTCGTGCGTTTATTTCACCTTTTTTTGGGGTAAAAATTACACAATTTCGTGGACACTTCCTTGGGAAAACTTGTTTCCCACCTTATTTGCTGACAGCATTAGGAAATTTATTGCCGCACGATCGCCGGGAAAGAAAGTTCTGATGGCCGAAAGGTGAAAGTGTAGCCAAGGATAAGGAGAAATTATAGGCAGCAGCTGGCTGTGTGCGGTCAGTGGAAAGGATTTTTTCCCAGAATCCTGCCCAAAATTTGAAATTGAGATTAAGTGACTAAGTAGACCAAAATTGGTAAGGAAAGGGGGAATGAGAAAAGGGTTCGAGACCAAGGATTCCAGGGCCGTAAAAAGATCTTTGGGCTAGAGTTCGAATCTATTTTTGGGATGAGTTTCAAATGGGACAGTTGGAAACTGACCTATGAAGGAATTAGCCGAGAGTTCAGTTGTGGCTGCAACCTCTGCATCTTTTTATTGGGACATCTTAAGGTGGAATAGATCAGAGGAAAGGTCAATGGGTAACACTTTATCCAGTGAATAATTCATTAATAAATTAATTATACATATAATTTGTGGTATAGTTGTTACAAATTAATATATGAAAATATAACAATACACCATTACTTTAAACATGCTCCTTAGAGTGTTTCTCCTCCCTAATTTATTCCAATTACCCATTAAGAATTATTTTAATTAAAAATAACCATTTATATTTCCCCCTTCGAGCAACAAGTCATTGCATAATTACCTCCGAGGTCTTGATAAATATGCAGAACACATATAGCACATATGTATGCAAAATATTCGACTTCAACAACCCATTTATTCTGGCCACCTTACCCCCAAACCAGACCCCTCCACACATTCCCTCTCCTCTACTTCCTTAGTCAAGTTCAATTTGACACGCAATCGCTGCCATTTGGGGGGGAAACGTGGCCAAAAAGGGGTCTCAAAACAACCTGTTGTTGGCCATGTTTTCCTCCCGTTTCGGCCAGTGCAAATGCAGCATGAAAATGCTGGTAATAAGCGTTTAGACGTTGATACTTTTGATGCCACTTACAGGTGACTTGCTCGATCGTACGTTATGCGCTTCGAGGGGCACGAGAGACGCGAGCCGAGCCACTTTGCATATTAATGAAGCGCGTCAGTCAGTCAGTTAGCGTGGCTATTTATAAGGCCAAGGAGGGCTCTGTTCTGTGCCTTTCCTCGACTTCTGCCCTTAAGTTACACTCTAACAATTTTGTTTTACTAAAATAAATAAAGAAATGTAGGTACAGCATTATAGCATTACAGCATTATACTTGGAATATTTTAAGATTTAATTTTAACAATCTCTAAAATGTTATATTATTTTCTTCTTTTTTATAAGTGTTTTATATATTTCTTATTACTTATTTATAAGCAAGTGTTAGCATTATTTATTATCTTATAGATTCCGCTTTTAACTGAATGATTTCTGCATATATATTATTATTTTTATTATTTTAAGATTAACTATTAAATCAGTAATGCTATATCTTAGACAAATATTTATATACATTGTTATAATAGTCCCTAAATATATTTAATTTGAACAAGACTTTCCTTTTGTATTTTGTTAATTTATTATACATTTTATTTA
>JAEIIF010055703.1:0-43499 GCA_018874455.1 Drosophila trapezifrons
TTTTTTGCTTTGAATGCGTACGAATGTCGCGTGCGACATTCTGGAAATGCCCATATGTACCTTTGAATTGAAAAAACAATATTCTGCGAAATTTCTCGGAATGAAACAGTTTAAGTTTGAAAATTTGATTTTGTACGACTTTGTTGACCTTTAGTTAGTGGAATATAATGTAGTTAATACGCAAATTGTTCATATAAGTTACTTTACAAGTCTATATTTAGGCAAAAATAACGTTATTTTTCAATAAAGAATAGGGCTCCTAACCTGGATTCCTTTTATACGGTATCCACTGCAATTTGCTGCCCTCTAAGAAACCTTTTAAAACTATCAAGCGACCTGCAGTTGAGAAATGAGTTACTTTTTCACCCTAACCCTAAGCTCGTAGGCAAACACTCACCATCGGGCTGATCCTGATCCGTGCGAATGGGCACCAGATATCTGTCTACGAACTTGTCGCCTGCCGTGAAGGCGCCATCGATGCGGTCGGCGGCATAGGTGGTCAGCGGGCTCTCCAGCACTGCATTTCCAATCTGCTTGACGGAGTCCGCACGCTTTAGGACCGGACGCACCAGGTGATCCGACATGTACTCCTTGGTATTCCAGTACATCTTCAAGGAAAGGAGGATGCCCTTTGTCAGCGAATGGGGATCAGTGGTCGGGCGTCAACTTACCATTTCGGGCGGCAAGTAGACCAGTGGGATGCGCTGCTCCAGGATGTCCAGACTCTTGCACATCACGTTGTCCAGTCGTCGAATTGAGGGCTCGAAGAGCTTCACCGCCGGCTGGACGGTGTCGTAGGCGGCGGAGATCGTGGCCTCGGCGGTCTCGAAATACCAGGAGAAGAGCCTGTTGTTGTTCTTGACCTTGCCGTAGAGGTTCTCCACTCGCTTCACGCTCGTCTCCACTAGGGGAATGGAGCCGATGCGATCGATGGCCTCCAGGTGGAGTCCACTGCCGCTGGTTGCAGTTGCTACATGAGATCGGAGATGAAACGGAGAATTAGAGGAATAACCTTTCCAGGCAGCGTGTGTCACTAACCCATTTGTTTGAAATTTGTTGGGAATTCAGGGAGCTACTACTGTGTGTACTGTTGCTGTTGCCGGCTCAAGTGATACTGGCAGGCCTCCGATCGAAATGCTCCCAGATAGACTTCGTGAGGCGGCTGATCCCGAAATCAGACTAAGTCGGCATCGGCTGCCTGCTCACATCATGCTCTGAGCTGACCTTTGCCATGCGATAAGGCGCGGATGGAGGCACACAAACACTGTGCACCTAGACGCTTCGCCGGACTTATCAGCAACACGCCATTCATATAAGTGTACGCGGATCCAAAGTTCGAATCGGACTTCAAGTGCTGCAGCTTAGGAACTCCTCAGTCCGTGCATGTGAATCACATTCCTGGGATATCTGGGCACTGATCGTAATCCCACACATAAAATGCCTGATTAGGTGCTACTATCAAAATCGCTGTGCTAATTTGTTAATTCGGATCCAGTGACGAAAGGTCCAAACTGCAGCCGGGTGAATAATTGCGGGGGCGTTCGGTTCGATGTTCTCGTTTCTCGTGGCGTCCCAGACAGCTTTAACCCTAGAGGAGAGTGGACTTGAAGCATTCAAATATTAAAGAGAAACATTGCTGATAACACTAAAATAGATTAATTTATTCAAAAATGATTAGGAAAATTTTGGTTGTCTTAAATGGGATTTGATACAACTGAAGATTACTGAAACAGATTTAGTTTAGACTTTGGATTATGCAAACTACTAAATGATTTTGAATATTTAAAAAACATCTAATATAAGATTTAAAAAAAAAACCTGTAGATGAGTAATTAACTATTATTTTCAATATCGCATCATTTTATTTAAATAAAATATTAAATTTCAATTAATTTGCTGGTGGGTTAATATTTTACGACTCTTTGTTGTCTGGAGTTGTCTATGGAAAATGCTAGAGGAAAAATTATAATCAATTTCAGGATGATTCTACAATAGAACTGTACGATTGATATACTGAAATTTGCTTTTAAGTTTCTTGAATACGTACTTTCTTTTTATAAAAATGTTTCACCTCGCCATGATAACAATTCGTCATAATTCATTTTTTTACCAACACTGGTTTTTGCAGCTTCTCAACTAAAACAAGAGCATTTTCCAAGATCTAGATTCTAGAATTATATAAAGATTTTTAGAATGTTTCTTGGATATTAACTGCGTGCTGTAAATATATGTACAATTAGTAAATGGTAAGCTGAACTAATTCAATACGATCTCTTAAATATAAAAAAACAAATTTTTTTTAATGTATATAAAATAAAAACTAAAAAAAAAAGACAATAGTCAAAATACCGCTAGATGAACCGTTATCAGCCTTCCAAATCCTGAAGGCTGGCAGCGCTGGCGGCCAGTGTGAGTCGAGGGTGGCAACACTGGTGCGCAGGCTTTTGCCAATCGCCGTTTGCGAAAAGATTTAAAATGTTTAATTAAATATAGACGCCGCGAGATAACAATGAATAAAACTGTGTGATACGGGCGGCGGGGAAGCGATGTGCATGTGAAACCTGCGAAAAGGCGGCAGCAGAGAGCAGGCAGGAGCGTAAATAAGGGAAAGCATCCAACCAAATCGATTTTTTCAGTGCAGGTGAGACACAAAACCGTTGGTTCACACATACGCACACACACTAACGCAAATGTTTGCAGGATGCTGAAATTTTAAAAGGAGAGATTTTAGCAAAGAAACCGTCACAATGCCGGAGAATCTGGAGCTGCAGCAGTTCCAGGAGAGTGCCCCGCCCCCCGACCCTGCCCCCCGCTGGCTTGAGCGACTGCAGCGGCGCCTGGGTGCCAATTGTCCCTATCTCGGCATCCTGCTGGCGACGCTCTCCTCCCTCTTCTTCTCCCTCTGCTCAGTGATCGTCAAGGGTCTGGTGGACGTAAATCCAATGGAGCTGGCCTCGTTTCGCTTCGTGGGCGTCCTGTTGCCAGCGCTTCCCATCCTTATTTACACGCGGCAGCCGGTCTTTCCGGAGGGCAAGCGGGTCATCCTGCTGCTGCGCTGCTTCATGGGCACCACGGGCCTGATGCTCAGCTTCTACGCCTTCCGGCACATGCCCTTGGCGGATGCCAGCGTGATCATCTTCTCCACGCCCGTCTTCGTGGCCATTTTCGCGCGTGCCTTTCTTAAGGAGCCGTGCACGCTGTTCAATGTGCTGACCATCAACCTGACGCTGGTGGGAGTGGTCCTCATCACCAGGCCCCCGTTATTCTTTGGAGGCTCTGGAGAGAGTGAGGATGTGTCCGGCAAGACGTACGACATCTGGGGACCTGTGGCCGCCATCTCCTCCACGTTGTTCGGCGCCAACGTCTACATATTGCTGCGGGCATTGAAGAACCTGCACTTCTCCGTGATCATGACCAATTTCGGAACCATCGCTCTGGTCTACACCCTCATCGTGTGCGGTTCCATTGGAGCGGTCTGCTGGCCCAGCTGCGGACGGGATCGCTGGCTGGTCGTGGTGCTGGGCGTGTTCAGCTTCCTGGGCCAGATCCTACTCACCCTCTCGCTGCAGATCGAGCAGGCCGGGCCGGTGGCCATCGCCCGCTGTGCGGACATCGTCTTCGCCTTTGTCTGGCAAATGCTCTTTTTCGGAGAGACGCCCACCGCCTACTCCCTGGTTGGAGCCGTCATGGTCATGGGATCCGTGGTGCTGACGGCCCTCAAGAAGTGGGCGGGAACTCTGCCTCGCGAGTCCTCACTGCGGAAGCGCTTCAGGCTCATCCTGCTGGAATAAAAGCGTTCCAGTTTAATCGAAGAAGTTTGTGGTTTCTCCCCGTCTCACCATCGTTCTCACCTAATCCCTGCCAGCACCAGCAGCAGGTAGCGAACCAGTTCATTCACCGTAGACTTAACTTATATCAAGGCTCAGATCGTAGTTTAATCAAAAAAGAAGGATCGCGTGATATCCATTCCACTCTTAATGAAAATACTCGTAGTGCGCGTTTAGTTTAGCCAATTTCGCCGATTTGTTGTTTTGTACATTGTTATACATGCTTAAAAATACTATAATAAATACGACTTATGAGTAAATACATAAAGGGGAAATTTAATTTAAAAACTTTGAATTTGTGAAATAATTCACATTTAGAAAAATTGGCGGGAAAAGTTACTATGTATTTAGTGCAGTGTGTTCGCCATGTTTTCAATTTATAATGCTAAAATCCGTTTGAAAAGTAGCGGTATTTCTCTTCAAAAGCAGCTGGTCACACCTAAATTTGGATTCCCTTTTCTTATCGATACTTACATCGTGGTTTTTCCATCCCTAGCAAATTGCGTTTTGTTTGTTTATTTATTATTGTTTGTTTATATCAGAGAAATAAATATTTTCCGGCAGCACGAACACACACTCGAAAAACAAGGCAAGGAACGGAGACTTAGACGAAAAGTGGGTACAAGCAGCGGCGACTAGAATCCCAGATCGGCGATAACCGCGTCCAGCTCGTCCTGCAGATTGGTGGCCCGCGATCGCACCTGCACAATTTGATCCTGCAAATTGTCGACGTTCGCCTGGAGCAGCACGTTGCACTTCTTCATCGCGGCGAACCGGCTCTCGTGCTTCTTCACCCGCGGCTCCACGTTCGCCTTCTTCGCGGAGTTCGGCGAGTCCTGGGGAATAAATCCCGAATATACTCAGGTAAGTTGGTTGGAAAAAGCCGGCAGTACTCACCTCCGGCTCGGACTCGCTGCCCGTCTCCGCCTCGCTGGCCTCGGAGTCCGACTCCTCGGACTCATCGTCCGATTCCTCTTCCTCTTCGCTCTCATGTTCCTCCTCGGGCTCCTCCTCGTCCTCGTCCTTTTCCTCGCCGTCCACATCGTCCTCGTCCAGCTTCATTGAGGCGGCCATCTTCTGCACCTCCTTCTCCAGTTTCTTGAACTTCTTGTTCTCCTCCCTGTCAAGGCATTCCGGGAATTGGCTATAGAGTCCCAGTCGAAGGCTTCGCAGGCTGTACTTACTTGAGGATAACGTGGTTCTTCTTCATGGCCTGCTTGAGGGCATCCTTCTCCTTCTTGGCCGCCTCCTCCTTGACCTTCAGCTTGGTGAGCTTGCTGCGCAGCACCTTCAGCTCCTTGCCGGACCGTCGCTCCCTACGCTCCGTCTTCTTCTCCTCAGGCTCGTCCGGATCGCTCTCGCTGACCTCCGGCTCCAGTTCCGGTGAGCTGTCACGCCCGAAGTTGGCATCGCTGGGTCGTCGCGATCCATCCATAGATCCACCGCCCTGGTGATCCGGAGCAGGAAATAGGGATATATGTAGAATACGGATTAGTGGGGGCGTCGCTGGCGGCGCTTGGCTTTACCTGGTGCCTTGCTGAGCGGTAGTGGAAGTAATCGTCGTAGTCGTCGTCGTCGTCGTCGTAAGCAAAGCAATTACTAATGTGCGGTCTGTTAGTGCTTGGTGTCGCCTTGGCAAGAGAGCGTCAACAGGTTAATCGGTTAGTTGCTGCGGAGTCGGCTGCGGAGTGCAAGAGCGGAAGCTTCCATGGGCAGAGGATGGGGTGGGCCCGGGTGTGTCCTCAACGGGTCATATCTCCGCTTGGGTCTGGGCGGAAACTGGGTAGAGAATCTGGCGGCATGCAGCATGCGTGTCGGAGTCGGGAGTCGGTGTCTGAGGCGGTCTGCATGCGAAATCTTTGTAGCAACTTGTAATAATCAAAGCTATTTCTTTTCTTGAATCCCAAAATCGGATCAACGGAGCAGTTGGCTCTTTTAGTTCGCCTTTAAATTCCATTTTTCCTTTTATTTAACATATTTTGTAGACTTAAATCCTTCAAGTGAAGTTAATTGGGGTTGAAAATTGAGAAACATTGCACCAAGTGCAAGAAAATGTAAGTATTAAGTTACGAGTGGCAACAATGGCTACGTAGGAAATTCTCAACTAAAATTCATGAGTTGTTTGTATTCAGATTGAACGTCTTTGTACCTTGAAGTCCGAGCTTAGTTGCAATTAAATGTGTGGCTTCCAAAATAACAAATTTCAGTTTTGTGAATAATTTTGTGTAAAGTTTCTGCCTCAAGTTTCTGCCTGCAGACCGTCGTTAATATGTATATATTCTGGGTTTGTACAGGGTGTAAAGGGTGAGGTGGTGGTTCCCCTGGTACACCTGGGAGGTCCATTCCCAGACCCATCCTAGACTGGTGTCAAGTGTTGTCAGCTGATCTGTTTCTCTGGCTACAGTGGCTACTAGGGATAACTATATAGAAGGGACTCTAAGTGGTTACTACTGATTGCGGTGGCTTCGTTAGCTGCTCCCGTCTACTTTCCGCCCTCAGCGGATGCAGCGAGCCGGCCCCGGCGACACTAAAAACAAGAAAGGATGTCTAGCCTCGGGAACCGATGCCTGAGATACCCTTGCAGACTTATTATAATCAGTTGTTAGCAAGAAAATTCGTATTTGACCTGTTTTTAAGCAGACGGACACAAGATTGTATAATTTGGCTTCTGCAAGAGTACGAGGGGGAAGGGTTAGAAGTAAGTAAGGAAAGGTTAAACCCAAAATCCGAACCTAAAACCGAATTCCAGTCTCAACTGACAACACTTTGAGCAACATCCATTCCATTCCATAGAAAATCTAGCCCGAGATCCCGACTTACCTTTAGGGCCGCTGCCAACTTGCGTTCGAGCAGCTGGATCTGGCGGCGCTGCTCCTCGACCTCGGTCTTGGCCTCCACCAGCTGCTCGCTGGTGCTCTTGTAGTTCTGTTCCACCTCCTTGGACACCTGGCGCGCATCCTCAACCTCGCGCTTCAGGCTATTCACGAAGGTCTGTTCGGCGGTGGGCGTGGGATCCATGGTGGCCACGATCACGTTTGATCCGTACTCCAGGTTCTTCTCGCGAGACTTCTCTCGCTCCAGCTCGGTTTCCAGGGTGCGGATCTTGGCCAATAGCTTTTTGTTCTCGCGCTCCTGGGCCTCTCGGTTGCGCAGCTCCAGGGCCAGCATCTGCTTGGTGCTCTGCAGATCGTCGCGGATCTTATCAATGTCATCCAGCTCATCGGGACTCTCCTCATCGATGGACATTGCTGACACAATGCTGGGGCGGGATCCTCCCGCTCCCAAGGCGGTGGCGCTGCCCGGCCCAAGAGCATGGCTGCTGGGGGCCTCGCTGAGCATATTGACCTTGGACTGCGACTTCTGCAGCTGCTCCTCGATGGTCATCTGGCGACGGAACTTGCGTAGACCGTCCAGGACTGGCTTGCTGCGATCGTTGGTGCGGGTCGGCTTGAGTCTGATGCCGCCCTGGATCTGCTTGAGCAGCTTGTTGTGCGAATTGTCCTTTTCCGTCTCGTAGATGAACTTGTCGTCCACCTTGGTCATCGACTTGCACGTTAGGATGGGCTGAGATCTGTGGGATTGAGTAAAGTTTGTAGTTAGTTTAAAAATGTTAAGGGAATTTAAAGTTTCTTAAAGTATCTTAAAGACAACTTCTACTCTTTTCAAGGCTGCATTCGAATTAAAAGAAGCTTAGCTTTCGTTTGCTTTCGCGAGTTATTCCTCCTTTTTCAGATTCGTACATAATTCTTAAGCCCCAAACTATTTAGCAGTCTTCTTTTGGCTTAAAAGTTAACTGTGTAAACATGGCAGGGCTCGGAGCTAAAAGTTCCGCCGCTTTGTTTACCTTTACCTTCCGCCCTAGTTAGTTTTTTAATTTTTGGGAGTGTTGCAATCTGTAACTACTTGCGTAATCCGCTCGCTGGGCGCCGGTTAATACCCACCTATCGTTGCAGGCCACATGGCGCAGCTTCCTGCCGCTCTCCACCTCCTTCATCATCTCGGACCAGTCCGGACGCCTTCGTGGTCGTGTCCTGCGAATCGAAGCGAATCGAAATTATGGTCATCCTGAAAGGTATTCACGGAACCCAATGCGAGAATCCGGATCTGGGATCAGGGGTCAGGTCGCTACACACTTACCTGAGCTTATCGAGGGTCTCCTTCTGGTTGCTGGAGAGTATTCGCTTTTCGCCTGGAGCCAGAGGCGGTGGTGGCGGTGGCGGGGCCTTGGGCACCAACGAGGGCAGCGGCGGCGGGGCGGGAACTGCAAAAACAAAACAAGGAATGCACCCGGAGGATGGGGGGTTATTCTCTGCCAGAATGGATGGAGGGGCGGTGCTGCACTGCAAGTGGGGCCGAGGCGAGGGCTGGTCGCTGGGCATTAGAGCAAATCGCCGGGCGCTGGCGCTGGCTGCGTGCACTCGCGGTTATTAAATATAATTTTAATTTAATGAGTTTGCAATTTGTGTCAGTTGTTCTTGTTTGCTGTTCTTCTTTCGGCTCCCGCTGGGTTTCGCTATTTTACCCCCGTGGACATACCGCCCTCTGTTTAGCGGTGCTTTTTGCGGGCAAAGTTGCTCCATACATATCAATAGAGGGTAAGGAGAAAGGATGGGTGGACTGCACTTAAAAAATACCAGAATTCTAAAGAATTCCTTTAATTAACTCGGTAAATGCCCCTCACCAAATATATTTAACAAACTATTTGGATCTGTTTTTAATGAATTTACTGTAATGGGATTTAAAACACCACAGAAATCGATTTACATTTGAATACAATGAAAAAGGTGTCTAAAAGTATGCAATAAAATATTTACTAACAAAAATGGAATGCAATTTAAGTCAGTACAGGGGTGCCATAAAAATGGCTCTACATTTTAAAATCAATTGAAAATGTGTCTAAAAGTATGCCATAAAATATTCCCTGACCAAAATTTCATCTAAATATGTTTACTCTTGTAAGGATAAACATTTTGTAGCATACTTTTGCGCAACATTTTTAAGGGATTTCAAATCTTCAGCGGATTTCGTGATATTTCTGCCTATAAAATGTAATAATGGTATTTTTTCGATTACAAAAAATGTCAAAGATACCTTCTATTTCTCTACAATTCAGCTTTTAGCTAGAGTATGTATCCCAGTGTATTTCCTTTGTGAGGGTGGAACCCCGGACACATGCCTGTCTCTGTCGGAAGTTGCAGCAGAGATTGAAAAGTTAGTGCCTCGTCCTCGGCCTCGTCCTGGAACCTGGACCTGGCTTTGATGGTGTTTTATTGCCTTAACACCATTCAATTCGGTGGGCGGTCGGTGGCCGAGGCCGAAGGGGGCCGGGCACAAAACTTTGATTGCATTTTTTACTTTGTCGGGTTGCGCTCGACTGGCTCTCCCACTCGCCCAGTCGCTCACTTTGGGTCTAAGTTAGTTTAAACTCTACTGGCTGAGACGAGACCATCCATCGGACCGGCGTCGCCTTCAACCTCCTGGCTGCACTTTTTACTTATTCGTGTTCTTCGTCTTGGTGTTTTGTTAACGAGGCCAATTAGGATTGGTAGTGTTCGAGCGACCCCTTGCAGCCAGCTGTTTCTAATAAATTTCCGCTTAAATTGTTGGCCTAACAATCTTCACTTTCCGAGGCAGTTCCCCCTGGGCCCCCTCTTTCCACTCAGCCAACTTCGAGGTCGGTCGTCTTTCCTTCTTGGCCTCGTAATTAACAATTGAAAAAGTTTTCAAGTTTCGATCCCTCCCACACACACACAGGCATACATATACGTATATCAAAAGTCTTTATTATATTTTCTTGTTAATTTTTTATCGAATACTTTGCATTTCTTGCCTTGTCTCTCTTTCTGCTTGTTGTTAAAAAAGTGTAAAAGTCAAACAACGCAAGAAGAGGAGGAAAACAATGAGGGCGCCGCCAAGTGATGAAAAGCTGACAAATCTGTTAATTAGCTTTGTTTGAGTGAACCCTCGTCGACAGGAGGTGGGTGGTGGGCTTGGGTAGCGTAGCCAAGGCCACCCCAGGCTTTATCCTTTGTCTGAGCAGCAGCTCATACCGCCTCCTTCTCTTTTTTGGTTTTTCGGTTTCTCGGTTGCGCCTGGCTGGATCTGCACTTAATCTTTAAGTGGTTGGCTGCCTTTTGCGGTGCATTAGTGTCTGAAACACCATCCCCAGTAGTCCCCGCCACCTGGGAAACCGGGGAAGCACACAGAGAGAGAGAGCCCCACCGAGGCAGAGGCAGTGGCAGTGAAACTAATCCGAACTCGTGTTACTTTACTGAATGAAATCAGAGCAAACGAGCAACTTGATTATTGTCTAGAGCTCCGTTACCTCCTGGCTTTGCCCACCCCATATCCACCTATTTTTTCGCAGCGATCCCCTATTTTCCCAGGCTCCCTGTCTGCATGTTAATGAACTGCCTTTCGGGGAGCTCTGATTAAAATACGTGGTCAACTTTTGGACAGCCAATTGAGGACGCGTTTAGTGAGTTGCGCTTAATTCGGTTTAGTAATTTATGGACAAAGGCGCTCCCCTTAACCACCAGCAGCAGCCCCCCTTCGTACTCGTACCCCTGGCAGTTATCCTAAATCAGTGGCAAACAAAAGTGGAAGCGAACAAGAAACAAAGGACGGCAAGACAACAACAACAACCAGCGGAGCAGGAGAGGAAAGGAAGAAGGAAGGGTGCCGGGCAGATAAAAGTCTTCATTCATTCATGTCGACAAAATTATTTCTTATTTAAATAAAAAGCAAGCACTGCCAGTTGGAAGGAGTGGGAGGGCTGCGTCGGATCTCCGAGCTTCCAGCTCCGAGATGATGCTACCCACTTAATATACCGCAAAGCCCGCACTTACGACGTCGCAGAATGAATAGCGGGGTATGTAAACATAAATTTTGCGAGCTCACTCCCGGTCTGCTCCTGCTCCTGCTCCTGCCCAGGGTGTAGACCCCTCGGTATCCACGCCCCTGGCTCATTGTGTTATCATCAGCAGAATATTCTATGCATGCACAAATGTTGCCGTTGTCATTGAATCAAGTCGGAGGAGTGTGGAGTGTCAGGGTCTTCAAAAACTGGCAAAGTCGTGGGGAAAAGGGAGTGAGGAAAGGGAACTTGTTACTGCGTAACTGGCACTGGGTACACTGGGAGAATAATAACCAGGTTGAGAAGCAGATTTACACACGGATTCGTATAAAAACGGATTTAAAAGTTTTTATGCGGATATGACACTATAGTAAAAATTTCTTTTTCTAGAGTTTTCAATACTAATATTTATTTTCCTTTCTGGTTTTATAAAAAGCAACCAGTCTTTAATTAATAATGGGGTATGACACTAGCAAAACCTTTTTTCAATTAGAGTACGGTCACATTTTTTTTTAAATGACACTAGCACAACTTTTTTCAATTAGAGTACGGCCACACTGTTTTTTTGTTAAAGGAATAATTTCGAATTAAAAGGGAAATTTTCAAGACATTGCAATATTAAGGTCTTGATAATACAGGCTAGCTTTCACTTCAAGGAGGAACATTTTTAACCTTGAACTTAAAATGTATATAAAAATATTTTATTTTAGGCTCCCCGTTTTATAAATGTTTTCCTAGTGTACCTGGGGACTTGGGAATGGGGACTAACAGTGAAGTCCTGCTCATGGACTGCTGCCTGCCTCCCGATGAGTGACTTCCCAGCTTCCCAGGCTGTGCTCCTTCATTGTCTGCCGGGGCATGATGAAGCACCGCTCAGCCAGCCCGTATATTTCATGGCGGAGAGTGGCAGGGAGTCAGTTCCCATGGTGGTGCTCCTCCGTATGATTAGCGTTTTTGCCTTGGCCAGAACCCAATGCAAAAGGGGCTAACAGGGATTACATGGGGGATTTTGCAAAACTATTCAGAACCCTATTAGCTCTGAAATTAAGCTGTTGTTTTCCCCCCAAAATGGTGAGCATTGCAAAGAGACTTCACTCTGTAAGGGAATTTTAATTGTATGCATTTTAGGTATTATTTTGAAGCATTTTTAAGTGCAGTAATAAATATGTACATTGTAATTTATTTATTTAACTTGTGCTACTTAAAAATCCTGCTTTAATTTCTTTAAATTCTCCTAATATAATAAACTCTTCAGGTTTGCTGATTATTAAACGATTTTGCTGTTTCCGCTCGACGGTAACCCTCATTTAATTCCCTTTGCGCCCTAGGTGATGGGCCTTAAGTCCAATTAGAAAATTCAATTTCAATTTGGATTTGTTTCTGCCATCGTTTGGGGGACACTAATCCAATTATGCAGTCAACCATTTCATTGTCGCCCAGTATAATTATGGCCAACAGCTATTGGCCAATATGAGGCGCTCTCTGTGTGTGTGTGTGAGCTTTGAACGATTTCCTTTTACGTCATTTTGACCACGATATTTCTAAATTTGAAAGAGCCTAATCATCTTTTATGCTTCGGTGGGTGGGACACACACAGAGAGGCACAGGGACCCAGAGAGAACCATCAACACCACCCTCACCTATTGAAAGTCGACATTTCTAATGACAGCGGACCCGAGTCTGCACCACCGCCACCCACTTGACCCTGGCATACCACGCGAAGAAAGGAGCAAGAAGGAAACGAAGGAGGACAAGGACTTGGACTAGGAATTTCCCAAAAAACAGAAAAAAAATGGGGCGCAGCCGTTACATGTCTCGCATCTACACACGCATACATAGAGATGAGGCTCATTTAAATAAAAGAAAATATTTTTGTCCTGCCGGTTTTTTTTTTTTCTTCTGGTCCTTTGAAGACATCCGAGCAGGGGCTTGGGCAGGAGCAGGGCAACTTGCGGCCAGCGCCGTCTTTTATTTCGTTTTGTTTTTTAGTGGCGGATATTTGAATATAAATGGCGCATTTAGTTAGACTCTATCAAGCACATTCCCATATATCTTTGGCAGCTTTCGGCTCGCCCCCATCCCAATGATTTCCCTCACGAAGATTCCCAGTTCCAATTCGAGTCCGAAGTCGGCCTTTTATCATTCGATAGTTGCGGGTTTCAGGGCTTCAGAGGGGTTGGAACTTAAGAGACCAAAACTCTCTGGTCGCCCGTGTCCTTATGCCTCTTTACCATTCCTCATTTGGCTTTAAAACATTCCATTTTATGTTGTAGTTTTGACAGAATGAGCAATAATCATGAATTTTGCTTAGACCATAAAAAGAAACTCCACTCCTCGCCACTCCACTCCACTCAAGCGAGGTCCCTCCGTCCAGGACTTCACCCGAACACATTAAATAAATGTTTCGCCTTCTTCTTTTCCTTGTGGCCTTCTTTGCTGCTCCCTTTTTTCTGTATTTTTTGTTTCTTTTTTGCTTTTTTGATAGGGTGACAGCTTTAAAAAGGACAAACGTTGCTCTGTTTTATTTTTGGCGGACAACGTTTTTTGGTCATTTTATTTAGTGACCTCTTTGGCCAGTCTCCTCCTCTTCGATCCTTTTGTTTGTCGGTCGAGATTAGGAGGCATTTGCGGTCACGTTATTGCCCACTGATTAGGACGGGGACAAAGGCAAGTTAACTGCCTCACACGTAGCCTTTAGCCCCTCCCCGATCGCCCCTTCCAGGTTTTCCCATTTTTCCAGGTCCTAACGAGCTTTTCACTTCATTTTAGTTGCCCGCCTGCCCCCCAGGGGGAAACTCGAGGCCTTGCCCACGAGGCGGCTTTCTGCAATTCAATTTTGAAACCAGGTGACGGCATACTTATGCAACGCACTGTCGTCCGGGTTCTTTGTCTTTCCGAAGAACCCTTGCTCCTCCTGCTCTGCCACCAATCTTACCCAGCCTCGCGGCGGGAAAGTCCATTACAAAATTACAACCTCCTCAAGAGTTGAGAGTGTGTGGCAATAAATACGGAATTAGAGAACGTTTGCTCCGGCATACCTTTGTATTGTTTGCACTTCCCAAATGGAGGGGGTGATGATGATGGTATCCTCCCCGGAAAACGGAATTGAAGCCCAAATAAAACCCACTGCAGGCTGGCTGGTAGGAAAACACTTTGCGCCCCGTTCGGCTCAATGCACAACACTCACTAAAATTTAATAAATAAAAAATGATATTTATATTGCTTTATAGCCTTGTTTTTCCCACTGCCGTTGTCCCTCTGTTCTCGTCCCTTGTCCGTGTGCGCTTTGTGGTTTTTGTTTGGGCGAAACATTTTGATGAAATATTTTTTTACACATTCATTTCAAGTATATAAATTCCCATATTCCTATATGAATATTTGTGCACTCTGTGCAATACGTATTCGTATATTTTCCTGCGTTTTTATAAATGAGCAGACCGCGATGGCTGAGAGCGACAGGTAACAGACATTGATGGCAGCGTGAGAGAAGCGTTCACGGTTGATATTAAAAAGGGTGAACATGTGTTTAAACTACAACGTTGCCTCCTCGAAATGCCTCTAAAACGTATTTCGATCTTGTGAAAATTGAGATTTATTTAATTTATAGTTAGAAAGGGGAAAAGTGCTTTTAATGAAAAGGTTTATATTGAAAGGACTTCTAAATATGATAGTAAATCGCCTTTAAACACCGTTTTTCTAATGCCAGCCAGAAATGGTTAACCTGGCGTATGAGTATTATATTAAAAATCAAACTTAAGAGCTCATTAAGCAATTAAAAGCAAGTGTTATCACTATCTTTAACCAAGGTCTTAATAGTACAAAGGTCCTTGCTTGAGACCGCCTCAGCTTTGCTTTCCTCTCTCATATATTACTCATACGCCCCGCCAAACGTTCATGCTAGATGTTTGCGAAAACACAAACCTAACGAATGGTATTCACCAAGAATACAAGAATATATATTAACTGTGACACATTTCACATAATCCCTCAACTGGGCGCTCACGTTGCCATCCCCATTGAGCGAATCTCTTGCATATATCGCTCATACGCCATGATGACGCATTATTTGTTTTGTTTGCTCCGCTCTCCCACTGACTGGCCTTGCCTTTTGGCCAGGGCCGACGAAAGTCCCAAAAGCGGAATGTGCAAAAAATATAGAATATTTGCCATCATCAGCATCCGCGAACGTAAATACAAATATTTTTAGGGTTAGACATTAGCCATTAGACATTAGAGAAGCAAGGGGCGATAGTTTACAGCGCTTGTTGAGTCGATCCATCTGCAGAGGTTAATCGGGTTAATCCAGTCGGGCATCGGGTTAGGTTCCATCACGGGAAACGGACCGGATCAGATCGGACAACTTACCACACTTGATGCTCGGCTCGCGTTTCAGGGACGCTTTGCGCAGGGTCTTTGTCGTGAACTCGGGCTTGGGCTCCTCCTTCGGCTCCTTGAGGAGCTCATCGACCTTGGGTACCTTCTTGAGCACGGGCCGAATCTTGGCCAGGTCGTCGGTGCTCTTGCTGGGCAGCGGCTTCTCCTCGCGCTTTACATGCCGCAGCTTGGGCTTCTCCAGCTTGAAGCGTCGTCGGCGCTCGCGATCCTCCTCCGTCTCGCCCTCCTCGGCCTCGTCGTCGTCCTCGGTGGCCATCTTCTTCATCGACCTGTCCCGCTTGACAACCACGCTGCGCAGCTTGGGTTTTTCCATTGTGAAACGTTGGCTCAACTCACTTTCTGGCTCCGGCTTCTTGTTGACGGTGGTTGGACGCAGCTGGGCCGCCTTCCTCACGTGCTCCGGCACCTTCTCGTCGACGGTGGTGTCCTCCTCCTCTTCGCTTTCCTCCTCCTCGGACTCGCTCTCCTCTTCGCTTTCTTCCTCCTCCTCGGATTCGGTCTCCTCTTCGGTCTCTTCCTCCTCCTCCTCGCTCTCCTCTTCCTCGGAGGAGGATTCGGGTGGTGGTGTCGGCTCCTTCTTCTTCTTTAGTGCCGAGGTGGTGGTGCCCACTGGCTTCTTGGTCACCGCGGCGGGCGTTGGCTTCTTAACGGGCTCGGGGGCTTTCTTGGTGTTTACGGGTTCCGAATTCTTCTTGGCCGCACTTGAGGGGGCCAGGGAAGATTTCTTCACGGGCTCCGCCACCTTTTTGGCCGGCTCAGGCGCCTTCTTGGCTGGCTCGGGCACCTTTTTGGTCGGTTCAGCGGTCGTAGTGGTGGTTTTCTTGGCGACCGCAGCTGCCTTTGGCTTGGTTGTGGTGGACTTTTCGCCATTTTCCTTGGTCACAGGAGTGGCAGCCGTCGTCGCTGCGGCTGCCGTCTTCTTTGCCCACGGCGTGGTCGTGGGCTTTGTGGAGCTGGCGGTGGCGGCGGCGCCGCCGTCATCCTTAACCCATGGCGGGCGGAATGTGGTGCGTCCGCCGGGTGCACTGCTTGCACTGCTTGTCCCCGTGCGGGGCGTCACAAAAGGCATCTCAACAGCTCAGTGGGACTTGTCCGGACTTCTCTGCTCTGGTGCTTGCTGCTTTTTTCCCTGGTGTTTATGGCTGTTTAATTCTCCAGGGGCCGATGTCGTCGCCCGTCTATTCGCACACTCTTTTTAAATAATTTGCCGTGGATTCTCTGGCTGTTTTTCCTGCTGATGAAAACACAAAAGTTTGCACATTAGCACCGCCGTCGAGGGAGTGAGTCGCAAGTTGTCCGAAAAAGTTCTTTCATTCAGATTTTCCGTGTTTTTTTTCGAATTTCTTTTTTTATATTATTCTTTCTAGATTTTTTGTTGTCTTTGCCTCGCCGAGAGTTCTATTTTACTTTTGATAATTCTTTTTTTACGCGTATTTTTTTCGGTATAGATTTTTATGTATTTATTTTTACTGCGCGAATTTTGTTGCTGGGAATTTCATTCGTGGTCCGTTGCCGACGATGAGCAACAGCTGTTTGAGATATTTTCAATCCGATTCAATTCATTTCAATTCGTGTATATTTGGGTATGTTTCATTTTCAATGTTATTTTTAACTGAATGCGCTCATTAGCTTTGCTAGCTGTTGCCGCTGTTGTTGTTGTCGCTGTTTCCGACGCCCAGAGACAGAATATAGGCCTTTGTGTCATAGTCATGGACAGGGACATCCATGGATACACGGGCGTATAGAGATTTAGGGGGAGAAAGTGCAGCGAACGGGGAGAGGGACAGGGACGGAGGGCGAATGCATCAACAAATCCCAACTGAGAGGAATGCTATTGCAAGCGCACGCAAAAACAGCAACAGTTGCGGTCAAAAAAGTAGGTTAAAAAATCTAGAAGTAAAAACTAAAAGAGGCCTAGTAAGGTACCAAATCAAAGTCTTTAAATGAAAATATATATTTAAGGTAATAAATTCAATGTAAATTGATTTTATTTCTTAACGTAAGATTTTGTAGTATACTTTTCGGCCTCATTTTAAAAGTTTTTAATCAGAATTTCAAAATAGTCCTTTAAATATTGATTATTTTATGACTTTGTTATTATTTTCGTGTTTGTTTATCAGGATTTTGTCTATGAAGCTATAAAACCTGACTAAATATAAAGAGAATTTTACTTTTTATCCAGTTTTTATATCAATAAAGTCGGAAATAAACTCCAAAACAAGACAAATTCAACTTATACAATTTTTAAGACTCTTTAAAGGGAAATAAAAACTCTGCATTAAATTGTCAGATAGATTTACTGCGATTTAAAGTAGGGACCCCTATTATTTTGACCACAACTCTTCTTGCGTGCGAATATGTCCAGCTAAATGTGCGTCCGTCCGCCTGGCTGCCCGTCCGTACATATGCACTCCAATAAACAGCAACAACAAGAGGCGGCGGAGTGCACGGGAATAGAGCAACAATAACAGAAACAGAAACGATTTGCTCTGCCACTGGCTGCGATATGTAAAAGGCGAAAATATTTAATTTTAGGTTCTTTGTGCCGCCGAGAGTCGGAAAAAAGGCCAGAAAGAGGCGAAAGAGAGAGGGTGAGAGCGGAACCAAATTGAAAGAATAAAAGGAAACACATCTCTTCTGGCGCTTTCTCGTCTTTAGCCAGATATATTCTTTTATTTTTTTCTCTCTTTTCCGTCCGCTTTGCTCTGCTTTTATTGTTGCTTTTGTTTTTATTCAACTGGCTCGTTTCACAAAGTAGACAGCAAAACGTACACAAAACTGGGGTGTATGGAGAAAAAAACAAAAAAAAAAGCAAGTACCCAAAAAAGAGCGAACGCGAGGAGGCAGAATGAAATCCGAATTTGTTTCATTCCATTGCCATTTCCATGGCCGACCCGAAGCCGCCTCCGCTCCTGCCCCCGGTCCATATCTCGTCCATATTCATTTCAATTCCTCCCGTTCGGGGCGATTGCAAATTTTTTGGCCGGAGCGACGGAACACTTTCTCGGTCTTTCCTGCATGGAGGCGTTAATTAAACATGACATGCAAATAAAAATTATACTTAGAAATACAGCAGAGCGTCCATGACGCGAATTTCTTGGTTTTATGTTTTTCTCTATGGAGTTCGAAGGATTCTGTATCTAATTTAAAATTGATAGCTTCAGAGAGGTGTAGGATTCCATATTGTGGTGGAAAAAAGTGCAGTTAAGTGTTCATTTTTTCAACTTTTCATGTTTCAAGGGTATTTTTCTGAATTTTTGGCCCGCCATTTTATGATCCGTTCACCACTAACTCATAAACAACAGCTGTTCTTAAGAGTTTTTAGTTTTCTTTACACTTTCAGAAAGTTGAAGGTCCCCCCAGCAAAGCGCCCAGAGAATGATAAGAGGGAGAATTTTCTCCCCCCCCTCGTTACTCTTTCTCTTATTTGCTGCGGCAGTTGATAATTCGATTTTAGGAAAGTTCTACTGTATATTCCCAACATTGCACTGAGGATGTGAGAGGAAAGCGCAAAGGATATAGAGTTAGAAAAAACAGAAATTTCAATTAAAATTGTTAACGAAGAGACTGGCTAATTTGGCTCGAAAGTCGCGCGGTATTCGCGTTTGGAATGGCAAATAATGCCAGGGCCATATTTCATCCTAAGATTGCCTGTCAACACAAGTGTTTAAAAATATCGCCCATGGCGATATTTCGGGAACAGCCAGACCAGGCAGCCATTCATAACGCCCCTCCAGAGAGATTTATTAGATGGATTGGCCGCCGGTGACAAGAGCTAAGCAAAGCAAAGCAAAAGTTCTGCGCATTTCGCTATCCAAATGTGCACGAATTTTATTTTTGTATTTTTTGGATATTTCACGGTGTATTTTTTCGGATTTTTTCGGATTTTTCGGATTTTTATTATGTGTATTAATTGGTTCATTCGCTCGGTTTCGCTGCAGTTTGCGTTGCACGTCGGTCGCGTAGTTGTATTGTCCTCTTTATATACGTATACGCCGTGTGTGCTATATATACGTGTGTATTGGCTGGGTCAGACACCCGCAAACACCCCACACACACCCACACACGGACACCCGCACAACACGGACACACACACACACACTGACGTAGAGTGGACCTTTAGCAGCGGAGGCAACAGCGCCTATGACGGCGTTTCAAAAACTAAATTCATACATTTTCCAACGGCACGGCAATGCCTGAAAAATTTCAAAATTTTCACACACACTCTCTCTCTGGGAAGCTCTTCTCGTTCTCTGGGGATTTCTCTCATTATCTCTTGCCTTTTTTTTTTTTTTTTGGGAGGGAGAGCATAATGAAGTGAAATGAAAATTTTTTGTTGACCGACAGAGGAATATTTTTAGCATCTTTTTCGTTTTTCGGCCCGAGGGACGTTGGCGCGGATTGGATTGACCTTATGGCAGGTGCAGTTCAATGGAATTATTAATAACCAGCTATATGGCCCACTTCAAGGATGCCGCTCTCTCCTTTCCATCTCGACCGGAGCCATCCCAGCTCATTAGGCGGCTCTTATCAGTCGCCTCCGCACGGTGAATGGGCCACAATTACGCAAGTTTCTCGGGCGGCGTGGGCGTCGCAGCTAATTTCATTGGAGAAGGGCGGGGGGNGCGGGAATGAATAGTGAGTGGGGGGGTGGCCTTACCCTGTGATAAAAACCACTCGTCTAGAAAGTCCAAACCCATTAGTGCTTCTGTTCGGCGTTCTGTCCGGTCCCAATGCGATGATTCTCTCCGATGATCCACCTTCAATATTTACATTGTCTCCTAAGTGGTGGCTGCGCTCCCCCGATTCACTCAATTGTGGGTTGACATTTCTGGGTGTCTGAGTGCTGCAATCGATCGATCGATCGGTTAATGCGTGGCTGTATTTATAGTCTCAGTGACTGCAAATCGATTGGACTAGGGATAGGCAGGCCGATTAAGTATTTATCTAAGTAGAGTCAGAACAAGGAACGATTTGGATAACCTAGTCAGTGTTTCCCAGTTGTTTATTCACCCTTAATCCATCTTTAAAGTTTCAGATCGATGCGTTGGTTAACAGACGAAATATATCAATTTAAGATAAACCACATCTCTGAGGGTAATCTATGGTAATATATAGTAATCTATCATGAAGAAATGTGCTCGTATTTCATTGGTATAACGGAGTGCAATTATTGTGTGCTTCTCTATCGGAGTGAAAACGAGTAATTAAAATGAATGTCGAATGTCAGCACCGCCAATATTTATTTAACTTGCAACGAAGCGCCGCCATCAAAGGCTCTTTTTTCCAGTTTCCTGTTAAATCGCTGCCTAAAAGCATGCAATTGGGTTTTTTTTTCCTGTGCTGTCAGAGTCAGCCAAAAAGTATGCCAAATTAAACAGCTAAAATCTGCACGGCCACGCAGCATAAATTCCCGATTGGCAACCAATAGAAACTTCTGATATGGGAGGCTATACCACCAGATTTTCCATTACTATGGCGCTGTGAAAATATTAATTATATACGTATTTGTTTCGCATGAAAACCTGCTTTTTTCTACATCAAAAAAACATATGTTTGGGGACTTAAAAAAAGCCGCTTAAAGGCGATTGGGCTTTGGTTTGCAGTTTGAATATGCGACTTCCTCCCCGGGGTCTTTAATAATTCACCGAATGAAATCTAGAATTTTTTTTGTTGTTATTTTCTTTTGCCGCTGTGGAGAGGCCCCCATTATTTTGGCCGACCCCCGCGGAGAGGAGAGGTGGCTGCCAAAATGGTTGGAAAACCTTTCGTTTTGCGGGTTCGCCGACATTTTCATCGCTGCGCGTGCCAAGCAAAAACTTGCGCGCCATCGAAATCGAATTTGACACAAATTAATTGCTATTTGATTTGACAAGTGCGAACGGGGGAGCCCGGAGCACGGAATGGAGAGCTATAGATACAGAGAGCAACTGCGTGGGTTATAGTAAAGTGTTATCATCTAGAAATTGCTTTATTTGTGAAATGTTCGAAGAGACATCTAATGAATACTGAATGAACTCCTTGGCGTGGTGCGGGGAGCCGAGCTCGTTGTGGCTTCTCTTAAACTGCGTTGCGTGGGATGCGGGATGACGGCTAGACCTTGCGGGCTGAGGCCTGGGAAGGCACTTGGGGCGGCGCCTGTGGTGCGGCTTGGGGCGGCGCCTGAGCGTGTACATGGGGTTCAACTGGAGTGGGAGTGCTGGCCTCAGTGGTGTTCAGGTGGGTAAAGTGCGGCCAGGTAGAGATCTCCGCAAACAGCCTGCCTCCGGGACACTCGGTGTCACGCACCTGCCTGTGGCCAAGCAGCTTGTAGGCGGGATCGATGTAGCCCTTGAATACCCCGAAGGCGATCAGGTTTCTGGCCGCATCCAACATCTGTTTGGGTGGAAGTTCCGCTGGAAAGGGAAAAAGAAAAAATGATTTAATAAGTCAAGGATTTTGTAACGAGAAAAATGGGTTTTTCTACTCACTTCGCCAGTCTCCGATCAGAACGATGCCAACGCTCCTGTCATTGTACTTGGGCGCATGGGCTCCGATGACGTTGAAGCCGCGTCCCGCATAGATCATGCCATCGCCGCCGATTCCAAAGCTATAGCCGATATCGTTCCAGCCACGCTCCAGCTGATGGAAGTCCTGCATGTCCCGCATGCTCTTCATGCAATCCGGCGTGGTGTAGCACACGGGCGGCATGTACGAGTGGTGGATAATAACGTAGGGAGAGGGACCCTGGAAGTGCTCCACCGACTTGGGCTGGCGGGCGCCCCAGTCGGAGCGGGAAATAAGACGGGCAGCGGCCATGCCATCGCCCAGATTTGTCTGCTGCATGTGTTGGCTATAGCCTGTCGAAGAAGCATGATATAGGTGTTCGGGTTAGTTGGGTTTTGTTGTGGTTTTTTAAGCTCCAAAATTCTTATGAAGTAACTCTGTTTCCCGAAAATATGGAAATTTTCCATGAAATACCGCGAATTAGGTATTATTTCCTCAAAAATTCTGCCCGCTTGGAACTCTTGGGTAAACATCAATAAAATAAATATATTTGAAATAACAATAACAACGCTTTTACGTCATCCAGCCTTACTTATTTTTAAATTCATAATTTTATTGCCCAATATATTTATTGTTTTTTTTCTTTCTTTGCATTAAATTCCTTTCAATTTCTGGATTGCAACCCACGTTTGTTTTTTTTTAATTTAAGTCAGAGCGAACTTGTTGTTTACATTCGTAATCTTGTGTCTTGCCCTTGACTTTTATTCGGTGATTCCGCGCGAAAACAAGTTGGATTTTGACTTTAACCAACGGAAGAAGATTCGTTATATTTAATTTCTGACACAAAAAACACTTTCAAGACAGCCAACAGTTTGTCGGCCTTAATTGCAAAGGGGGCGGTCTCGGTCGCGGGTGCGTATACGTGATGCGGGTACCGGGTAGCGGGTACCGGGATGTGTGTAATAGGTGGGCGAGTGCGGTCTGCGGTGCTGCTACCGTACATTTCTCACATTCCATTGATAAATGATAGCCGGATTCCCCAACGCGAAGGCGGAGCGGCTGTCTGCGGATGTCTGCTGCGGTGGCTGCGGTTCCGCCGAGCCACGATTTCGCACTGACTCTGCGGCTCTGACTCCCCGATCCCACTGAAAATCCCCCGTTACGAGAGAGCTGGAAAAAAACAAGTCGCCGATCGGCTCCGATTGGCAAATCGCGATCGTCATCAGTCGCTGCTGAGCGGGAATTAAATATGCTAAACTAGTGACTGCTAGGTGGTTTTTATTTGATTTGGGCTTGATATATCTGTACGACTTTGCAGGGTGCCAGGCATGGCGTATTTGTTGAAAATAATATTTCCAATTTTTAAATATTTATTTCTTTGCATAGTTCTTATTTTTAAGGAATGCCTGAAGAGCTTTAATAAATGCCAGACACATTTTTTAAAGAATAATAATCAGACATTTACCTATGAAAACAACACAAATTCCAAATTCCTTCAACAACCATAAAAACTTTTCCCCATCAAAATGATTATAATGTAAATATTTGTCTCAAACTTTAGACCAACTTGTTGTATTTGGTTTTCTTTTTATTTTTTGTGCGCAATATTTTTCCATGCTTTGGTACTAAAAGTAAATATTTAGATTGGCCCACGAAACACAAAAATCCATTCGTTGCGGCGCTGTGGGGAAAATTTGGCGGCGATTATCTGCGGATAAACCTATCTATTTCGGTCGCTCTGCAGGTCATTCCCGATTCGTTCAGCTCTGGCGCTCCATCAGCGTGACTCAGCTTAAAGCCGTCGTCAATGCGAAATGTTTGAAAGCCAAAAGCCACATAGCAGCAGCAGCAGCAGCGGAAGCCGAGAGCAACAGGTGCTGCGGGTTTGGTATCATCTATCAATAACGTGAACGCTTGGCCGTTGACACTGCGGCCTCCCCCCCGGAGAAAAGGCCGGAGCTCAGTTCCGTTTGGCCCTGGATGTGCGCCCCTTCCTCGGGTTGAGTCATAAATGCAAATTCTGGCTCCAATGCGACTCCAAAACTATTTTATTCCATTCGAAATTTGCTTTATGTGTGCCGAAGGAGCGGGCAAGGCAAGGCAAGGCGCGGTGGTTTCCCAGTGTTTGCTGCCGTCTGCCAAAAACTTGGGAACACGCCCACTCTGGCCGAACGCCCCTGGCATTTATATGCATACGGAAAACTTAGCCGGGAAAATGGCTGTTGCGCTGATGGGGAAAACGAGGAAGAGTGGGCGGCGGCGGCGGCGGAAACAGGAGACGCAGCACTTGACTAAGTTAATAGCGGCAGTTTCTAATTAAAATTTACGGAGAGCGAAAGTTGCGCGGGCACACAGACCGGGTCGAAATAATATTACATCCTGATTTTCCGACTTCCGGTCTGGTTATGCTTTCGAAAATTAATTTTTAATGAATTTAAATTCGGTTTTTTTGGTAAAAGATCGAACCGGCGCCTTACTTTCCCTGTGATTCATTGAATTAAGTTTTGTCTTAATACATTTATTTATTTGTATGTTTTTTTGATACCTAAAACTCAGTTATTAATGCGAAATTTTGTTATATATTCTTTAAGATTTAATATTTAAATAGTATATAGAAGAAATAACTCTAGGAGATCTATAATTGTGCCAGAAACTGTTTCCTGCTCTTGCTGAGTGTCGCGCCCGCAGTTTGGCACCTATAGTGGATCCTGAATCCTGGACTTCATCGACGGCGCGTGCTTGAATAATAAACAGAGCAGGAAGCAGAAAGCAGGAGCAGGAGCAGGAGCAGGAGCAGAACCAAGAGCAGAAGCAAGGAGCAGCAGCAAGGAGCAGCAGCCGGTGCAGGATGTGAGGGGACTGCCAAATCGCTGGCTGTTTAATTTATGCCGCTTACTTTTTAGTGTGTGTAACATGTTAATTACATTTATATTTACAGCAAAGCTCCGCGAGAGAGCTCACCCAGCCACGCCTGCTACCCTAATTGTTACCCTAATTACGCGGCCTAATAAAGTAAACATTAAAACTCGTTGGCCTAATCAATGTTGCAAACTTTGTGGCCCTCGCTGCCACACACACACACACGCAACACAACGCCCCCGAATCCCGAAAATTCACACCCTCTATCGCAGCGATAGTTCATGCAAAGCAGGTGGTGGCGGAGGGCTAAGCACCTAAGCTCTTAGCTGTGTGTACTCACACACACACACACTTGGTTGCAAAAAGCAATTTCGGAGGCATTTGGCGCAAAGTTCTTTGATAATTTTCGATTAATCCTCAGTCGTGTTATCGAGCCCATTGCTCCGCTGATTAAATTCTCGCATAATTGAAGTATTTAAATTACCAGCGAGTAATTAGAGTGGCAGGCATGCACACACTCTCTGGGGCGGCGAGCGGTTGGAGTGGTCCCTTAGGTAATTGTTTGTTTTTAATCAGGCAAAGCACATAATAGAGACATTTCAATATTATTATGTTGACGATGCTGAAGAGCAGCCCGTCAGTCGTCTGCCCATTAAACAAATATCCAGCCGTGCAGCCGTGCATTGTTTCGGGGGGGAATGTGCGAAATTAAGTCACGCTCGATTACAACAAAAATTAAAAAAGCAACAGGCAAAAAACGACCGATACCCGGTACAACGGAAAAACAAAAAAGTACCCGGAGCAAACAAACAGCGGCAAAAAAGAACACAAAAAGAGCAGCAAAAAAGAGCGAAAAAGCTGAATAAAAAAGAAAGCGAGCATTCTAGGTTTAAGCATCGAATTTCGGAGTCTCTTTTCTGAATATTAATATTGCTAATTACTTGCAAAAAAATCTACTTTTCAGATTTATTATTCATTGGGTTAGTCTTTAGAATTATTATGGAGTCAACTTATCTTTTACTTAGGTAAAGATTTGGATACATTTTCACTTTATGTTTAATAAGACAACATTTTGGAAATGGATAAGCGTTTGCTGTCGAATGATTTAATCAATATACCCTTTAACTCGAGACAAAAAGATCTTGACCAAAAGCAATTAGCAGGCTTTTTTGTTTATTTACTTATATGTTTCAGTTTCCAGCTAAGGAACCTCTAAAATTTGTGCAAAGCTGTCCCTGAATTCGGACTTGGGAATTTTTAAGTGCAATATCAGCAATATGTGGAAGTGTGGATCATAATCATGTTATAGCTAACATTCTGACACATTTATATAAAGCTTGAAGGGTAAACAAATACTATATTTCTCAACTTTACATTGAAAATAAATTAATATGTTTAAAAAAAGTAACAACCCCTTTCCTCATTCACATAAAAACAAATCCCCATTGATTACCGAATTCATTCATATTATTCTCTGAATAAAAACATTATCCATGTTTCGTTAAAACTCTCGTAGACCGAGAGAAGATGATAAGAGGACCCAGTGCCTCGGTAGGGTGCTCGAATTATTATGAATATTAAAATCAAAAACAATTTCGCTCGCCCGCTGGCTGTCAGGCCGTAAATGACAATTTTGTTAAATGTCAGTAATTAATTGAAACAAAAAATCACATATCTTGACAGCGTGCAAATTATGCATATATTATACGTCAGCTATCAGTGCCCGATGCACATATGTATATATAATGCGAAGCGTACAGCTGTCAGGGCTCTGCGGACACTGATTGCAGGTGATGGGCGCGCAGAAATTATCGAGGAGAGGAGGTGGAGGTACAAGGTGTGATATCTTCTCCACTTGGCAAACGCGATAAGGAAGGCTCTCGAGCACACGACACTTACCCATCATTGATAGGAGCACTAATCCCAGGGCTGTCATGTTGCTGTTGCTAGCTGGAGTTGCTTGTTGCTCGTAGCTTGTTGCTTGTTGCTCGTAGCTTGTTGCTTGTTGCTTGTGCTTTCTGCTTTCCGCTGATGCGATTGTTTTGTCTGGCTTCCAGCTACTTAGGAACTTGTGTGCGCACAAAATGTGACTTTGATTTAGGAACTTTTGTGTCGATTGCTGCTTGCTGTTAGTTGATACTTGTTGTTTGTTTTGTTTGTTTGGTTGTTTGTTTGCTGCTTGGTGTTTGTTTGTATTTTTTTTTGTATTTGTGTGCAGCGGCAAGAATTGTGCAAGAATTTCGACAGTGTGTGAAGGTCAGACTTTGGTTCGCAGCGCTCACATAGCGGCTCTATGGTTCGTATCACAAGCGCGAATGTTGGCCAGCATAAGGGCGGGCCTGTGTTTATAGAAAAATCCAAACTAAATTCGCACCAACGCTGCTGCTGCTGCCGCTGCCGCTGCTTTTGCTTTTGCCTTTGCTGGCGTTGCTATTGCTACTGCCACCGTCGACGCCGCCGCCGCAATGCCAAACAAATCGTTAATCGCATGAAACTTATTGGCAGATCGCGCTCTCAACTCGCTCTTTAATATTAATATTTCGCCAGCACTTCCGCTCTGCGAGCGAGCTTTTTTACCGCCTCCGTCGCGGTCCCCGTCGCTGCTGGCGTTGCCAGCGCTGCCTCGGTTACCGCCGCTGCCTCGGCCAACGTCGCTGCCCTGATAAAGCTGTTATCAACGCCTTAAGGGGGATCGCCGTGCTACGCAAAGTTTCGCCTAAGGTCACGCTGTGGTCTTTGGGGAAATTCAATATGGTAATTGGTATTTCGCGGTGAATTACACGCAAATACATTGGCCCCAGTTAGCATTTCACCTCTTCGGTTCGGATCGGCGGTGCTTTTTCCAAGCTGAAGGGTTCTTTTTTCGAGCACCGACATTACGAGGGACTGCGCTGCACGTGTCAGCGTGAATCGGCAGTTCGTCATATAGTTATGGCTGCACAGGGAGAAAAATGCAGCTAATTCTATGAGAAAAAAAATGTATCTTAAAAATTCCTATAGCCTCTTGTTTTTAGATTAGGATTTATAGCTAGAAATCTGTATAATTCCCAAGGAAATAGTATTCACAAAGGCTTTTTCAGCTTTTACCTATATTTCGTGTAATTTTAATTATAATAAATAAGTTTCTTTACACTTAATTTTTAAAGGAAAGTTAGAAATACATTGAAAAATATTTTACAACTTTCTTACTTATTTTTTATTATATTTACAAGTCTTAATATATATTTCTAGCTTTATGTAAGTCACTTCCTTTTAAATCCAATTATTTCTGTCATTGTTTCAGGCCATATCTCATTGAAATATTCCTAGAACGACTCTTTTTACATTTCATTTTTCCTGAGCGTGCTTTGTAGATATTTTTAATGGCTTCTCTCCAAATATACGTTTCAGTGCACGAAATGACTATACTTTAGCCTATCACTCTGATATGCAATTAAGGTTAATCATTGGAAACGCTGCCGCCTAGGCTATAGGGCGGAATTCACGCCTCGCGTTCTCCGCAATCACAACTTCCGACGGGGGCGAGAGTGATTAACAATTAACAATTATAACTGTTTTAGTTTATGACGATTTGACGACCTTGCTGCGGATCGCTGATCATTGGGCTTGGTGGCACTCCACTCGAGCAGTTCAATATCGGTCAGTCTTGAAGGTCGTCGCTGATAAGGATAGAGAGTGCCTCCTCTATCGGGGCCAATAAATCAGCCGAGGGGGAACTTTTGTTGACAATCTCTCCAAACAATAGTTGTGCAAATAATTGCTTGTGGGAAAGTCCGTGATCACCCAGCTGCAGACACTTTTCAGAGCTTTATCGAGTTGAGAGTCAGCTAATTTGTAATTCCTGAATACCCTATGGATATGTCTATGATGATTTATTGTGGTTACGGTTTCTTGTCCACTGTTTCTTGGAAAGAGATACTTTTCAAAACAATCCATTCCCATCTATGACTCATTTGTTGTCTCATACCAAACTTTAAAAATGCTAATAGAGCTTAGTTTTTACATCTTCTGTTTCCAATAGTTTAGGCGAAAATATTATTATTTTTGTAGACTTCATTAGTTCTTAAAGTCAACTATAATAATATCTGAAAAGTGTATTATTACTCTCTTAAAGATATCTGAATAATATACCAAATATATCGCTTTTAAATAAGTTTTTTACTTTATATGGTCGTATTTTTTCATTGCCAAGCCTTGTTTCAAAATTATTTCTTATAGTTAAGATATCTATTTGCTTACAATAGTTCCAGTTTACTATTATATATCATTCAAAATTATTTTGTATTCATCAGGATAATATGTCCCATGTTTTATATTGTATTTTTTCTTTTTTATTTTTAAACACCTTTAAATTCTCCTAATCTATTATTTCTATGTGATACCCTTTATCAAATTATCTTTTCCCTTATCAAATTTGAATGATTAAGTTTGAACTTTGGTATTTGGGTATTATTCCTTGACTACAATCGTTTGTTTTTCAAATCTCAATGCTCGAAAACCGTGACTTGGTTGCTGACAGCATCTCTGTCCCCCGTTGTTCTCTGTGTCATCTGCTTTCTTTGACCACCGCCACCGGACATACTCTTTTTTATTTGTATTCGTGTTTTAAATTTTTTGTATTTCTTTTTTTTTGGTCCGGGGATGCCCCTTGTTGTGATCATTTGGGTTTCGGGGGAAGCCCGCTGCAAATGCGGGTATTAAATTGCTTTAGTCGGAGTGCCGAGATCGGATGGATAGACAAATTAACAGCATTTTATTTTCCGTCGTCGATTTATAACGAACAAACACATTCCATCTTCATCTCGATCTTAATCTAAATCTGTTTTTTTCCTCTCTTATTTTTTTTTTTAATAATGTGAGAGAGCGTGCACACTGGTTTTTCGGGTTGAAAATTTAGGGGGAGCACCGCCACCAGATGCGTTCTGGCGCCCCGGCCAAAGGAAGTCCAAATCACCAGACTCATTTTCTCTACCTGGGCTGCTTTATTTTATTTGCTGTTTATACTTGCGGCAAGGTAAACACGCAGACCACACCCCCCCCCATGCCACCGCCCCGAACTTAATATTTATTACACTTCAAAAAGGGGAAATTTCTCGAACGCTCTTGGAAATTGTTGAATTGTTTTAACAGCAAAATAGTTGTGGCTTAAGTTGCGTACTTACCGCAACCCGTGGCGGCCAGCTGTTGTTGTTGCCACTCCGCCAACTGCTCGGAATCCGTGAGAAGTGGCAGTGGGGGCTGTGTAGTGGAGGCGGAAATGGAAATGGAGACGAATCCAGACGCCTTGTCGCCCATGTTGCGTGCCAATGTCTTTGACGCCAACTGAACTAGAGACCATTGGCGCGAGCCGAAGAGAACTCCTCGACTATTTGGGGCCCCTGTCAACAAGTGCCTTTGATTAGGTCTTGTAATCTCGAGTTGCTCTTCCTTTTCGGGGGGTATAAGAACTCCCACAGACGGGGGACCCTCCTGATGAGCACATAATATAATCCACTTGGCTCTGAATAAAATAATAATTGCAGTTTTCTGCCTCATTTTGAGTGCTGAACACTCGTTCTGTCCCATTGTTCGGGCATAAACGTAATTTTTATGCCTCTCGAGCCTCTCGATATAACACTGTAATAATTTAAGATATGTTTACGACCACAGGTGTGCGGTTGCGATAACCACACGGCAAACAATTTTACGCATTTTGAGTGGATAAATTGCAGGAGCTTTCATTTAAAAAGGTTATCTTTAGTGGGATGAGGATATGATGTTCCGTTTTTTAAGGTTTTCACGGTATTTATATATTAAAATCGGGATTTTATTAAAGAATTTATGATTAAGTTTCCGTACATGAACGTTTTTAACTAGCCAGCAAGTGGATCTATCGGTTTATATTACCTTTTTATAACTTTTATGGAATTTTTTGTGGTAAAACCTTACTTTAAAATGAAGTTAAATTCCACTCTTGGCTTTGACAATCCCCGAAATTCTCAGAGGACTTCCAACCGGTAGTTAGGGCATTCCTTGATCGACCTTCCGCTGGCTAACAATACTGACCATTGTGCTCATAATTTACCCTTCGACTGGCTCTCCGCTAATCGCACATCTTATCAGGGTATTAAGTGCGCCGCACACTAACTACGCCTTGGCACGCTCTCCCGATGAAAAATGCCGAGGGGGGAAAAAAAATCACACGCAAAATCACAGGCATTCTTTTATTCGCCTCCGGTCGGGGGTATTCACCAAGGTAAACATTATCGAGCCAGCAGAAGCTTTACACTCTCGCACATTAGATAAATAAACGAGTGTCTCTGCGGCTGTGTATATTACAATTAACAAAAGTAATTGCAATCGCTGGGGGAAGCCCCGGGCGCGGGCTCGGGCTCGGGCCTCAATGAAAACTCTTTGATGCAAGAGTCGATCGGCTACACAGCGAGTAAACCCGGGATGGATACTGACATATCACACTTCACTTCAATATTTCATTTCCGCTATCAAAATAATCTTAATCATAATGAATTGGTCGCTCCAAATCGAATAAATATCAGATAGCAGTAGTAATTTATTGATACGCAGCCAAGGGCCCCTTCGTTTCACAATGTCTGATGAAAGAAATTAAAGTGCTGGCCGGTGATAGCTTGAAGGGGGTTTTTTCTTTAATTTAAATTTTTCAAGTCGAAAATTGAACGAATCGAAGGAAAATCAGGGGTATTCACCCAGGCAAAGTGATCAATAATAAACAAATACATTATATCTTGACCCCAAAAAACAATAAAAGGGAATTGTTGTAAAAATGATGTCGTTTTAATTGCTTTTAGATATTTATAATTGCAATTTCTTACTTTTCCTTATTAGAAATGCAGGAATAACTATAAGATGAATATTCTGATCGGTTTTTTTTAAATTCTTTAACAATCTGAATATCCTGGTATATAAAATATGATATTTATATATTCATTATAAGTAAGATTTATAGATTTTTAACACTATTCAAAGAACATCCTTGTGGTAGCAGTATTTTGTAATAATAATACTTTAAGATATACAAGGCTTCTGTAAATAATTTATTTATATTTATTTTGCTACTACAACATGTTTTTTAGCTATAATCCCAGTTAAATAATCAAGATATATTATATTTTAGGAGGGAATAATAGCTGTTCATTTTTATTCCCTGTGCATACCCATTTAGATGTATGCCAGCACCCCGCAATTGAAGTCTTCGGCAAAGCGAACAATTCATCAGATGTCGCCATATCATTGTCTGTGCTGATTAGTTACGCCTTGCTGGTTGGCAGGGAAATTCACCCATCAAGGGTGCTGCTGGCTCCTGGGGAGCGGGGGCCCCAGACGGGGGGCAGGACCAAACAGACTGGTATCCTTGTAGCGGCACGCACATGCCATATATTAGGACGCATAAAATGACAAACGACTCGCGAGGCGCGTAAATTGAAAACGCGCTGAGCCTGTGCGAGATTGCTTGCAGAGAGGGGGAATTGGTCGCTGGCAGCAGGGTGGCAGGATAACAGGATGGCATCGGGGCTGGGGGGACATGGATTTCGGCGACTTTTTGGCTGTTTGTTATTGCTGCCAGAGAGCTGTCTCACTCCGAGCGCGCGCTGGCTGTCGGCCAAAACTTTGCCAAAGTATTCAAATTAAAATTTCAATTAAGGAAGTGAATTTGTGTGTGCCGAAAGTGTATTAAGTCTATATAGCGGTGGCATCTTGGCATTTCACTGCTGCCGTATTCCACGTGTGCCACGCCTGCCACAGGCCACGCCCACGCCAAAGCCGCCCGCAGAAGCCCCCACAAAACCAAACCGAACCGAACCGAACTAAACTGAACAGAACTGAACACAGATCCCGCCTCCAAGCGGCGTCGTCGCCTGTTGTTTGATTTATTGCCAAAGTTTGTCGTCTGTCATATGACATAAGGAGTACTTTGTTGGAATATTTTACATTTCATTCCCCCCCTCGAAATCCCCCCCCGCTGGGGCCCAACTGCCACGCACCTTGCTGGCATTTTCCATTGAATTTGCAATGAGACCCAAAGAGGCTTTGATCGGCCCTCTGTGGGCATTATTAATAATGCAATCAATTTGTAAACAATTTGGCATATATCAATGCGCTTCGTGCTGGCCATAAATCTTTGGGAAATTAGCTCAGTAGTCCCCGTAGTCCTTCTGCTCTGGGTAGGATTTCTGCACTTTAAAATATTAAAATATAGTTTTATTACTAGGTAGAGGAATTCCTAGAAATAGTTGAGTAATTCGTGATCGTTTCAGGCTAGGCTTACATATGGATTATAAATAAAATATGACTTGATATATACAATATATCTAGAGCCTGTGTAAGAGAGGTAGTTACTTTAAAGATTAATGTTTGGTGACTTATAGGGACAAGTATCTTCATGTAGGCCACACTGAGCTCTCAGATAAATCCCCATTTTAAATTGAACAATGATTTAAGGGCTTTACATACATTTTTTCCATTGAAATCTCCATGAATTTTGACCCCTTACGAAGTAGCCGCCGAAAAGATTGTGTGTTTTTTGTAGTGTGGTCATTTGCATGCCGGTTCCTCTAACAATCTGCTGGCCTGCCCTGTTGATGGATTGGCGGCTGGCTCTGGCCTGGAAATGTTCCGGGAGCAGCAGGGTCGTGGCTATATGGCCACGGATACTCCATAGTGTGGACAGGGGCCTGTTCCAGCAGATTTTTGCCATATTTCTGCGTTTTTGGCTGCTCGACTGACTGGCTGCCGTTTCTGCTTCAGCTGGTGCTGGTGCTGGCGCTGGCGCTGGCTCTGCTTTGGCAGTTAGTGACAGCTGCGGTGATGTGGCTGCAGTTTGGGGGAAAAACCCCAAAATGGAGCGCCGGGGAAACCATAACGCTTGTCCGGTCGCCAGCCATGCATTCACTGGCTAAAAGCGGGGCTTGGCAGTGGCCAGTGGGCAGTGGGCCTTTGACTGGCCAAAAGAATAGAATTCGTTGGTGATATTTGCCGAGAATTTCGAATTTCCAGTGGTCGGTCCGAGTAGGCAGCACAAAAGACGGTCAGTTGTCAGAAAAGGGAAACACTCGTACAGTAAACTTTCAGCTCTCTCTCTCGAATTCCCAGTATCTCCGGAGCGGAATATATCTGCTTTCACCGAGGTGAGTTCTGGGCCCCCTCATCCCGGTTCTGAGTTGAACATCCTCAAGCTAATTGAACGAAGTGGCCCCATGAAGTGCTGTGTGTCCAGCTGAGATTCTTCCCTTGTCGAAGAGAAATTGCAGAAAGCAGTTCCCGTTCCCGTTCCCGCTCCCTGGCTCGCCTTGGCCCCAATTTAAAAGTTTATGAACTTGTCTGCCAACTGGCGCCTCCACCCCAGACTCTCACCCATCTCACCCATCTCTCTCGTTCTCTTTGTGTTTTGGCAGGAGGAAGGAAGAGCTCACCAAGGATGTCGGGTCGCCTCAACCAGCAGCACGCGGCGTATGCGCAACGCATGGAGCAGGAGAACAACCGGGTGCAGGCCACCCAGGCGGTGAACAGCTACTACAACCACTGGGGCAAGGTGACGTCCCGCTTCGATAACTGGACCAACAAAGAGTACTACGAGAAGGCCGACCAGAAGCTGCAGTCGAGCCGCGACCAGAAGGAGAAGCAGGCGGCCCTCGGTGAGCGACAGACGAGGCTTCGCCAGCTCTTGGCTCTGGAGAACGAGGGCTACGACAGCGAGATGCAGCGGCGTCGCAGGCCCCGCGAGCCGGGCGGTGGCGACCTCCAGATGCTTGGGAGGGTCAACCAGTCGCTCAAGGAGCAGGAGCAGCTGCGCCGCAAGCTGGAGATGGAGGCCAAGCTCTACGGCCGCTGGCGACATGGCGTCGATGACGAAAAGCTGCTCTACCAGTCCAAGTCGGACAACGAGGTTCTGGCCAAGCTCAACTGGCTTGATCGCCAGATCGAGGGTCAGCAGCAGCGCGAGGAGCAGCAGGCTCTCGCCGCCGAGCGCCAATTGCTGCTCCAGCAGGAGATTAGCCGCACGGAGCAGGCGCAGAAGGAGCGCCAGCAGATCCGCGAGCAGCAGCTGCGAGAGCTGCGTGCCCTCCAGGAGTCGCACATGTCGGAGCTCAGACTGCGCCAGCAGGAGGCCGACAAGCTGAAGGAGGAAGAGCAGCAATTCCGTGTCTTCCTCGGGGAGCTGGCGAAAGAGAAGGAACTGCTGGAGGAGAGCACGGCCCTGGTTCTCCGACGTGCCGATGCGGGCCATGCCTATAACCTGAATAAGATCAAGGTCTTCATCCGCCAGCGCAGCGAGGCCAGCCGGAAGCAGATCTCTCTCTGCATCAATCTTCTGCAGCGCATGGCCAACTATGTAGTCAAGGCGGAGGAGCTGCAGACCCTGCTGGCGAAATACCGCTCGCAGCTGGAGGCCGAGGAGCTGGCCTGCACCCAAATCGAGACGATGTACGAGTCGGAGGCCAAGTACAACCTCCAGCGCTGCGAGGAGAACTGGCGGGAGCAGCACTTGCAGCGCTATGGCGAGCTGAGCAAGCTCATCGACCAGGAGAAGGATTCTCTGGGAGGACTGCTCCAGGAGAACGTCTCGCAGCAGCAGGCGGTGGTGGAGCTGAGGAGTCAGCACCTCACCGGCATTGAGCAGGCCAACAAGCAGCTGGAGCAGCTCACCGAAGAGCAGTCTGAGATCTCGGCTCCCTCGGAGACCGATCTCAGGGAGACGGAGTCTCAGGCAGCCCTTTCGGTAACCCCGTCGGTGGAAGAACATCTGCCCAAAGTGAGCAACTCGTTCTCCAACCTCAACCTGGACGTGTGGCAGGATCTGCCTCCGACGCGCAGCGAAATCGACTCTCAACGTCTCACCAAAACTCGCTCCATGAATGTGGTCACATCCCAGACAGCGGCTCCCCCAAAGTTTGCTCGGAAGCGTGTGGCCTGGACCTAAGGCAAGGCCACCTTCATACATCACACATCGTTCCAGCTTAAATTTTAATGGTATTATTAGACATAGGGCTAGGTTAAGGCCATAGTCATAGTTGGACTCTGGTAAACCCAATACCCTCCTTTTCACATACACTCCACTCCCCTCCTCTTCAAACCACTCCGCTCCACTTCACCCCACTCCAGCACGACGAGACCTCTTCCCTACACTCCACCACGACGAGACCTCTTCCCTACACTCCACCACGACGAGACCTCTTCCATACATTCCACCACGAAGAGACCTCTTCCCTATACTCCACCAGGAAGAGACCTCTTTCCCACACTCCAACGAACACCACTCTGTGCACTTGTAGTTGATAAGGCTGATAGATAGGCGCTCCCCTCGATAAGGGGGCGGGGCCGGGCAATAAATCACTCAATTTGTGGGCCAGCAGGAAGTGAGTCTTTAATTATTGTCCAGTGAAAGGCAGGCCAGGAGCGGATAGGATGCTCTGCGGGCCAATGAACTAAGCGGATAACTTTTATGATTCCGCAGTTAAGTTGAGTTGAGTATTTAGTTATTCCCGTAAAAGAAATTCAATAAATACGTTTGTTTTCCAATTTAATTTTGTATCAAATCTTAGCTTAGTTTTAATAATGAAAAGCTTATTGTATTAGAGAGAGAGATTATTGAATAAACATTTAATTTAGAGCATTTATAGTATCAATAAATCTAAGAACTAAAGCAAACAATTATTCATTGCTTTTCAAAGGGCTTAATGGAATCCAGTTCGAGCTTAAGCGTTGAGCTCTTGCCACATGTGTTTGGACCCTAAACAGTTGAATTACGACGAACACACAGCTCCCTGGAAGGTCAGCTGCGATTTGCATTTCAATTCGTAATTAATACTTGTAGATTCGGGCAAATCTTTGGACAGTTTCCGGTGGCGAGGCACTCAAATGGCGGAAACAGGAGCAATAATACTCCATACACGCACTGGCAGGCATTATTTAATGCATGTTATTCATCATCTATTTGAATAGATTGCCACTCCCTCATCATCACGCCCCCTTCAGCCCCACTCCCTAAGCCGTAAGCTGCTCCTAATGGCCCAAATGCTCGCAAATGATGATGAATACGTTTCAATTACTCTACTCGAACTCTCCATCATCGGAATCGGAGTCGGAGCAGGAGTATAATATTCTGTGGAGGAGAGGTGGCTAGCCGATATCATTTGATTGCTACTACTACCTGCAGGACAGGTATTCCAGGGGAACTAGGGCAGGTGGCCTGTCCATTCAGTGCACATTTATGAAATATTGGAAATTATTATCTGCAATTATTTTGGCCAAAGTCGGCAGTTGCCATGGTGCTATAGAAAAACGTTGCAGTCGATTTAATGTTAATAAAACCAAGACATAACCAGATATTCAGGCTCACCATAAATACGCGTACATAAAGAGGTGTACAGTGGGGTCTCTAATAAGTGGAAAAAAAAGTATTGAGCAGAAAACTACCCGTTAATTTTTATCGTTTTAAGTAAAATCTAAAATCGTGAAATACCAAATATCTTAAAAAACAACGAAGTTATAATTATTTGTCCATAAATTATTTGATTGTTCCTATGAAAGTTTTATGATAGATATAGTCGTCCGATCCAGCCCCTTCTACTTATATAACACGTGTAATAGATAGATGACTATTAAGAAAGTTGTATTCAGTTAGATCTAAGGCTAAGAGACTATTTTGCCTAGGAGAGGATAGACGGACAAGCGGACAGACGGACAAGCGGGCAAACGGACAAGCGGACAGACGGACAAGCGGACAAACGGACAGACGGACACACGGACATGGCTAGATCGACTCCGCTGTTGATGCTGATCACGAATAAATTTTTTATCGAGTCGTACATGCCAGTTTCCCCGCCTTGAAAATTTCCTTTTAAAATTGTAATAATCATATATCGCCTGGCTGGCCTTTTTAATGAATTCTTCATATCAAGCGCGCACTGTGGCCCGGCACATATATAGGAAAATATGCCAAACATGGCCAGTGAAGGAGGCAGCGCTGCGAAGCGCCTTTGATTAAATTTCTTTGAGTGTTTGGGGCACACAAAATGCAATTTCATTTGCACTAATGGCTGGCGTCTCTGCCTCTGCCGCTGTCGCTGCCGCGGCCATGCTGCACTTCCGCTGTCAGCAACAATGCAGCGGCGCAGCAGCGGCGCAGCAGAGGAAAACGGGGCAAAACTGGGAAACTGGGCGAAAAAGTGCCGAGGAGAGCGAAAAAACAACAAAACGGGCGAAAAAAGATTGTTAAATTGAATTAAAACCAACAGCACAGCGGGGGCGGGAGCGGCTGCCAGCGGCGGCCAAGCGGAAGGTATATCATGATGAGAAGAATTGCATGCCGCTGCTGGCTGGTGGGGGGTCTCTTCAAGACCACCTGCTTCTCCTCCTCCTCTTCCTTGTGCACCTTCTCTGGGTCTGTGGAGCCCGCTTTAATGGTGTTACTGCAACGGTGGCCATTACCAACTTGGGGCCATCTGCACGAGGCTTGTTCAAGCAATAAACGGAATTTGAAGGCTGCCACTGCTGCATTAACCCCTCTTCATCTCCCACAGCCCGCAAAAGATTACAATGTTTTGTCGGAAATGGGAGCTGAAAACTATTATTTCTCGCAGGTCCTTAAAAAACAGCAGCGGCAAGAGCAGAGTTCAGCATTCAATTGTTATAAATTAAAAGCTTTTACAGGGAATACTAGAAAAAACAATGGCAGCCTGGGAATTATTAATTAAAAGCAGATTAAGTGTAATCTATTTGTGTAATCTATCTTGTGTAATGTTAATTCCTTTGTTATTTCAGGCCAACTTACTTTTGAAACAATAAAATAACAAAAAAGCTCGATTAAGAGTAAACAAGATGTAAATTCCTCATCATTAGTTGGTTAAGGAAAGGTTAAATAACCTCTCGTTGAACCGTAAAAGTCCCTTCATCAACTGCAAATTAATTATCGAAAATTTGATTAAAATAATTGCGTTTGATTTACCCTTTTTAAATGCAAGGCTAATTGCGGATTAATAATTAAATTCTGAACATTTTAATATGTTTCATGAAATTTTAATGACTTTTTCCATGTTTATTGTTTGCCTTCTATTATTGTGTGTTTACATGGCTCTGAAGCCAATGAACCGTGGCCAAAATTATATAAATAAATGCTTTATTTTCGACATTTATTAAATCTATCAATCGCGTTGCCAACCCGTCAGGCATTCATTTGTTTTGTCATCTGTCGCTTATCACAATTTGGGGCCATCATCAACTTGTTTACCTTGACGGTTGAGTGTATTTTGACTAGGCAACAATCCGATGGAGCTGGCTAACTAGACCTTCCTCTCCACCTGAAAATGTGCGTGGAAATTCGGGCGAATTTCCGCCTCAAAGAGTTTTGTGTGAGTCGCCTGCGACGGATTTTGTGGCAACGTGTTGCCGTCGTCGGATTACGGTATGATTATAGCAGGTGCGAGTGCGGATTGACTGGGCAACAACGGCGCCACGACTTGGGTGGCATAATCTGTCAGCCGACTGTCCCTTAAATAAGATTAACTGCTGATGCGGATGTGGATGTGGATGCGTATGCGGATGGGCCTGGCAAGGAGCAGTCCGTCGGCCGGGGCCGCACACAAGGAAGCAATAATGCGATGAAGTCGAGTCGTGCTCACGTCCGCCACACTCAGAGGAGACTCAGACGCAGACTCAGCCGTAGCCATTGCCGTTGCCGTAGCTTTTCATCCGGGCGACATTCCCGTCAACAATTCAGCAAACAATTGGCAAATGTGGCCATAAAAGCATGACAGTTGTCACTGCCGCTGTCGTTGGCGCTGTCTCGCCCTCGCTCTCGGCGCCCTTTCTACCCTCCTTCAACCCATTGAGCCCCTGCTGTCTCTGCTGCTGCTTTGCAATGCACAAAGCGGAAACGGAAACGGATGCGGATGCGGAAATACATGTATGCGTGATGTTGTTACTGCTGCTGCTGCTGATGTTGTTGTTCCTGCAACTGGTTGTTGTTGTTGCTGCTGCCTGTCTATCCGTCCACCCGTCCATGTGTCCATCTGTCCCACTGTGCGAGTGATGGCTGAGCCAAAAGCCAACATGTCGCCAGCAGACTAAGCCCGACCAGGCCACACATAATGTTGGCTAAGCCTTCAGTCAATTGCATTCAAATAAGCGGCCAACGACAAAGCTCTCCGTGTGGCCTGGCCAAGGGAATGGCGGAAGAGCGGGCGAGGCAAATGCGCACTGCTGGCCTCCGCTCACATATGCAGAGCTCTCCGCTTTCAGGAACTCAGGAATGTTCAATTTCACCCATGGCCAGCCCCGGGCATCGTTTCGTGTATCACTTTATGACTGTGGGCAGTGCGGAGCGGAGGAAGGAGTGGGAAAAGCTGGAAAATGCAGAGGTTTGGTATCTGGCGCTCTCTGGTTGCGTTTAAACTTTAAACAACATTTATATTATCTGTGCCGGGAGTCGGGTTCGCCTTGTCCGTGGCTCCGCTCCCTTCAATGCCAATCCGGATTCGAGTCCCCAACCACCAACAGTTTGCTTCATTACCCTCCTGCTGCTCCTGCTCCTCCTGCTCCTCCTCTTATTACTTTTTTTAAGCATGCAAAAAATGCTGCGTAAATATGCCAACAAAAAAGCAGAACAAGAGCCAGAGCAGCCACAACAATAGCTGTAGCAGCAAGCAGGAGCAGTAGCAGGAGCGACGCAGCAACGCCAGTGGCAGCGGTGGCCGTGTGAACCGCAGCAGCAACAACATTGACGCTTAAATCGGTTGTTGCTGTAACATGCTTGCCATTACACACATATACATATGTAATTCAGTTTCAGTTTCATAACTAAAAAACCATAAAACAAAATTGTGTACACACACCGCCCACCAGTGAGTCCGCACAGCTGAGTGAGCCACTGAGTGAGCGATCCCGAAACCAAACCGAGCCCCCTTCCAACCCAGGAACCCCCCAGCGAAGCCCACCCACTCTGCAACAGCCACCCACTCAAAAGCAAACACAGAGGACGAGGACGAGGACGAGGAGGAGCAGAGCAGCGAGCGGACGGAGGCATAATCAGCAGCGCCGACTGAACGAGTACAGTGGAGATTAGCTAAATGAAAAGCCCTCGAAAGGCAGCTCATGCGCGTGCAAAGAGGTCGCAAGTTTGTTTTGCGGCCAAATCTGCCCGCAGCCACAAAAGACCAACGAGAACGCAACACTAACAATGGAAAAAGTTCCAGGGACCGGCTATGTCGACTATGATGTGACCTACAGTGGGTCATGGTCGGCACTCACCTGTAATAAGGATAATAAAAATAAATAATAAATAATAAGAATAAAAATTAATGAAAAATTCATTAGTTTTCTTCTTAAAGGAGAGGAGGTCTTGTAAAGTTCCCTTTACTCATCAGTAACATACCCTTGGGACTTGCCGGCTGAGGTTGTAAGGAGTAGAGGTCCCTAGTGCCTCAGCGTATGAGTAATTTTAGCTCAAGCTTGAAAAAAATAAATATATTGTAAACCCTAAATAAACGTTTTAAGACAATTCTTCCTTATTGGCTTATTATATCTTTCTTTTCTTCGTCAGTCACTGTTTTAAATAATCAATGAGAATGTGACTGCTTAAGTCAAAGACTTGCTTTTATCTACAAAACACATCACAATTGTTTTAGGTGTAATAAGAATGAGTTATCCTCTGACAAAGAATGTGACTCGCATTCACATTAGTCACACATGATTAGTCTCCAAGGGCGATTAAATCATTACGGGAATAAGTCACTGGAAAGCATCGAAACGAGCACACAAATGCCACAATCTTTATTAAATAAGGTTTAACAACGAAATTATCTATCATATATTATCTAACATATACTTTTTATTACACGTAATAAACATTATTGTTTTAGGTGTGAAGAATGTCAAAAATCTATGGGAATAACCATTTAAGCTATTATCTTTATTGGAAATCACTTAAATATTTAATACCAAGGTTTATGGGAAGGACATTTATGCTTACTTATTTACCTTATACAAAAATTACCTTATGCAAAAATCTATGAAGGGCAAATACACATTATTAACTAAAAAACTATCTATTTAAATGTGTGTTTTGTTTAGATAAAGTAAACTACGGGCTTAAATAAATAAATAAAGTTCTCTTTTTAAAAATATATTATCTGCTTAAGCGAATGAACAAGACACAGCGACTAAGTGTAGTAGCCGCGATTAAATCGGTGCTCAGTGACTGTGGCTTGTAAGCCCAGCTCGCCACTTTGCGCTAATCTGCGTTCTCATGGCTGAGTCTCTATTTAGGCTATTTCCACTGTACCATTGCTAGTGTGTGTTTGTTTTAAAGTTTGTGCAAAAAATTAGAATTCATTTGCAGGGACACAACACTCGAAATGGCCGGGAAAGTGGCATACACACGCACATACAGAAACATCCACCGACCATAAAGTACATAAAACTGCCCAGCAACAACCACAGTTACAACTATTACAACAACAATGTCCGCACACACACATGTATACACTTGTAAAAAATAAAACAAACAAACAAAGAACTTTGCATTTAAATTCAGGGAAAACAATGTCAATTAGTTGAAAGCTACTCGATTTCGGAATGAGAATTTTTAGTTTATGAAAGGTTAAAATAAACTAAAATTCTACAGAATATCCTAGTTGTTTTTCTTATTTTTTATATTTGAATATTTTATAAAGGGAGCTTTTTATTGAATCAAAAATAAAATAAAAATGTTTCCCAGCTAAAAACGCATTGATTAAAGTATAGAAAGTAGGAAACTATTTTTAAGCAATGCCTTGTTAGTATTTCCTTCAAGACTGGACTTATTTTTCCGAGTGCTCGCATATAAACCTCTCATTCGGTTATTTCGTATTCAGAAAATGGCACTAATTATACAGTTATACAGTTATATGCGGCTTGAAGCGTCGCTGGGTTGCCACATTTTTGGCCACGCTTCCTGCTTGCCATTATCTGACGCCCTTCGTCCTGCATCCTTGCTACGCGGCATCCTGCGGCCCACCAGCAGCCCTGCAGCACTCCATCCATGGCGTCTCTATAGTGTCTATAGTGTCGCTTCCCCTGCCAAACTTAACCTGTGCGGGCACCTTTTGGAACCTCGCCTGCAACGGTAATTAACGTTCTCGAACGGAACCGACGACTTGAAGCGTTGCCCTGACACGGGCGCCTGCTGCTACTGTGCTCCACCTGGCACGCCTCCATTCCAACCACCTGCCACCGCCCATCGCCCATCGCCCATCGCCCAAAGCCCAACGCCCACCGCCCATTTAGCTTTAACTGAGCAGCCAAGTCGGAGTCGCAGTCCATTGGCAGTGGCAGTCACAGCTGCAACACCTGCAGACAAGCGACAGCGACGAAGGATGAAGGACGCGGTGCACAGGACGTATACGTAACTTTTGTAATTAAAAGCATCGCACTGCGGCAGAGCAGCGACAGCGGCGCCCGCAGAGCAGCGACAGCGCAGCAGCGACAACAATGCACTCATGCAAAAAGCTGCAGCTGCAGCGACAGCGACAGTGGCGTTGGCGAGGGCAAAAGGGGGTCTGAAGCCGCTGCAGCTGCCTCTTAGTTACTCCTCAACAAAAGGCAAGGGCGGAGGGCCAAAGGGAGTGCCGCCGGGGGCGGAAAGGGCGAAAGCCGAGCACATTCAAACAAAGCTTGGAGGAGCGCACAATAGTTTTTTGGTCCTGAGGTCGCCGCTGTGCCAAGTGGGTTGCGGCAGGTCGCAGTTGGCACACTTAGAAATAAATCGTTCTTAGGAGTTCAACAAGAGGGAGCTGAGAGTGCTAAAAGTCTCAGCGAAGAATCGCTTACTTCTTGGCATTAGGGAATGTTTTTAAACTTAGACAGTTAGCTTTTATTTCCTTGACTAACTTATCAAAATCAGTCTGAACTTAGGGTAATATTTTTGCATTCCAAGATCGCTTCCAAAAATTCTTTAAGCTCTTTAAATTAAATAGTTACTAATGGTGTTATGATACTGTACTAAAAACTTGAGAGTTTTTTGCTAGAGTTTTCATTAGAGGCTTGACAGCAACCATAGGATTTTACGTGAGTGCGAGCAAGAC
>JAEIIF010055712.1:0-12203 GCA_018874455.1 Drosophila trapezifrons
TTTTTCTAAAACCATCGAAAGCCATCGACAGTCCCACTATCGATTGTTCTCCAGCTCTATATTATAGGTCCGTTTCACTTAGATTAAAAGGGAAATTGAGATATCCGATCCAACCTCTCTTTCCTTTTGCGCTCTCGCTTTAACTTCGAAAGCTATTCACGCTCTCTCGAGATCGCTTGCACTTCGCGCTCCCTCTTCCACGCTTTGCCTTCAATGTACAAGAAAAGCAGCAACAGCTTGAGAGTTATTTTCAAGCTGCACTTTGAGAGAGTTTCTCATTTTTAGCTTTCCTAAGTATTACTTATTTATTTACTACAGAATCTTAAAAGAACATCTACAAAAGCTGTGCTTTCCTTATCAAAGAATCCTAAATATGTTTACCCTTTATTATTCACAAGACCGTGAAAACCTCAGCGGACTGCAGTTAATAGAGTTCACAAAAGTCCAAAAGTGAGCCTCTTTTAATATTTAATTTTTGATTTCATTTGGCAAGGGTTCCTTTTTTGTATTTTGTGCGCGAATTTTGTATGTTTTGCCGTTTCATGGCAATTTCCAATTTCCAATTATAATGCAATGCCATTGCGTGCCACAAATGACAAGCTTTCATAAAATCGCGAGACGTTCCCCTGGAATTATGATTTCATATGGTCGTCGTCGTCGTCAGCCTTGACTCTGACTGTGGGAAGCACCCACATAGGAAGGGGATCCTGTCCCAGGACAGGGCAGGACAGGACAGGACTGGACAGGACAGGAAACCAAGGAACGGATGAACTGAAATTATGCCTCGGCCACATCCTAACCAATTATGGTCATTAAAATGGCATTTGAAATGAGCGGAGAGTCGGAGATGGAGTTGGAGGCGGAGGCGGAGATGGTCAAGACCGTCGTCCGTTAAACTATTTAATTCTGATTTAATTCGGCGGTGTTCAGCAGAGCAGAATGCTACCCGTACGGTGAACAACTGTCATAAAAATCACGCAGCGGAAATTATTTTGTCACCATTTATAATTGCATTGTCACAGCGCCAGTCAATAGTGCTCTGTTTCTGGCGTTTCTGTTATTATTTTGATTGGAGGGTGTTGAAAGTAACACCCCGCACATTAAATCAAGTGCTGCCACCCTCGCCCCCCTCCCCGTGTCTGTGTGTTGTCCTTGTTGTCGACAACGTCATACATAAATTATTGAAAAATCATTCTACAAATAAACCCGGAGCCAACGAATCAGCCGGGACGGGCGCTCGCTCACTCGCTCGCCGCCAGACAAGTAAATAAAATCCACCACCACCTCTGGCCCGGGGTTGGGGTTGCCAAGGAGGTAATGAGGGGATGAAGGGGAGGCACAGGGCAGGGCAGGAAAAGGACACGCTCTGACTGTGTTGATTGCTTTGACAAGACCGCAAATAAAGCAGTAAATAACTGAGCTGAGAACGCAGTGGGTGGGTGGCAGTGGCTCTTGGGGCTCTTGGGGCTCCCTTTGGCGGCGGTTGGGGATTAGTGGTTAAGGGTGGCCGGAAAAGTGGCAAGTGGGGAGTGGGAACTGGGAGGTGGCCAACACCGGACTTGGTTACATTGCGCATACGCCGCTTGGGCAACCGCAGCTTAGAAGAATTTCAATCTGAGTCCGAAAAACACATCCTGTAGGTTTTAGAGAAAATAGTAACCCTTTCTTGGTAAATACACTTTTTTGTTAATTTTATATCAAGATCCTTTACCAAATTTATACAAATTCTTGGTATTATTTTAATAGTGTTATGATACTGTATTAAAACTTCACTAATTAGAGAGGCTTGACATAGGATTTTACGTAAGTGCGAGCAAGACGACTATACGCACTTTACTTTGTGTTTTTCTTGTATATTTCTATGAAACAATTTGAACAGATTAGATTTTTAATAGGACATGTCATGTAATAATATTTTTCTGTAGTTTTTTTAAGAAATATTTAATTAATTATAACTTAAAAAAAACTTAAATGTTAAGTAATAAATCGGATCTCTCCACTGTGCCCTCGAAGTCCAATTAATTTTCCAGCGCCTAAAAACGTTAAGCGCAGGCGTTGAAGCAAAGCTAACACCAATATCCCCCCCCTTCCCCAGTATCCCAGTAAGCAACCCCTTGTGGCACCTCCTCCCCGCCCTTGTATCGGACTTCGTGGCTCGTCAGCTTCCGTTTCCGTTTGAACGAGTGCCCGTCTATTTATTTGCAAATGCAACTTGTCCCGTTTGACAGATATCGCTTGTAAATGTCAGCCAGTGACGGCGGGGGATGATGGGACCTCCTTCCTAGCCTCCTAGGGGGTGGCTGCCGCACAGTGAAGCGGAAAGTGTGAAGCCCTGTAACGAGCCATATTGCTATTGGATTTGTGTAAATTTATTTATGTTAATTAGTTCAAATTTGATTTAATTTGCCAAGCGAGCCGCGAGCACCGAGGGGCAGGAGAGCTCAGGAGAGCAAGAGGAGCAGGGAAAGCAAGGAGAGCAGGCAAGGCAGGAGGGGCAGACGACTGAAGTGGGCAACTCACAATTAAAAGCACGTTAAAAACGCATTTCGCAAACGGAGATCGTGATGATGGGGACTTGGGACGGGGGAGGAAGATCTTTACAGAAAGAAAAACATTCAACAAACAAAAATCTAAAAAAGAAATATGTACACACAAGCTTATTTAAAATTAAACAAATTCCTGGTTGCATAATGTTACTGTTAAGATTTTACGTTTATTATAACCAAGTTGGATAAATACTAAGAAAGAAATAAAGGAAGACAGTCCAAAGCACGTAAGAAGTCTTTGCAGCTTTGGCCCACTTACCGCTACCGTTGCTTTATAATTCCCAAGTTGAACGTTGGATACTGATGACGAAGAGGTGCCTCCCTTTTGAAGCCTAATTTTTGTCTACAACAATATTTTTGTGTGTTCTTGGCATTCAATCTGGTCTCGATTATATTTTTAATATTTTTTTGTAGGAAATCAAATCCCTCCAAGTTTTAAAATTTCTTCGCATTATTTTACAAATATCCTCAATATTTTTCTCTCACTGTGGGATCCCGTTTAGGCTGAAAACGAAATCGACTAATGACAGCCGCATCAATCCGGTGCGCTAACAAAGCGTTGAAGAAATCACTTTACCAGCGGCGTCCCATAAAACGTAGCTCCGATGAGAAATCGACTCGGCTTGGCCCCGAAAAGGATCCGATCCCGCCGAATCCCCATCCAAATCCCCATCCCCATCCCCAGCCTGGGCCTGAAATGACAACAAGACATGCGAACAAATGAAATCAAATCAAACCAAATGACCCGACTCCGGCCAGCTCCGAGCTGCAGCTCGAATTCGTCGGCTCTTTGGACGAAAAGTCTAATTTGTTGATAATTTGCGACCGCCGTCGCCGCCGCTGCCGCAGCTGAATGCGAATATGAATCTGAGATCTGTTATATCTGCGGTCCGCTGACCGCCAACGATGCCCCACGGGCGACTCTCTTGCTGCCTCAGCGGTACTTCCGCTGGTTGCAGATAAGGGAGGGACTGCAGACTAGGGAATACCCTGGACATACAAAAACGGTTAAGGATATTTTATATATATTAACAAAAGTACAAATAAATCTACGTTGTTTCATTCCATTGTTCCTTAAAAGGTCAGAACTAGATCATTTTTTCCTTGTTTCTTTCCATTGTTCCTAAACTAAGAGAAATTTTTAATAAATTAAAGACATTAACTATTATTTAATTTCTAAACACATTTTTTAAACGTTTTCTAAACTATAGGTTTTTAGTTATTATTTTGGCTTACTGGGTACTTTAATTAAGATTTAATTAAAATTCGTTTTTATACCCTTACAGGCAGTGTTGCCAACTTTTGATTGAAAAAAAGCTGTTTTCGACGGGAAGATAGATCAAAATTTAGAAAAAAGCATTAAATACAAATAAATTTAGAAAAAGCCATTAAAAAAGCCAGTTTCTTAAAACATTTATTTTGTTTGTTTGTTTGCCAAGAGAGGAAGATTTAGCGTGGATTTGTTATTGTTACATTAATATTCTTAATATGCATATCATTTCATCGATCTTTGCAGCTTCTTCCTCTTTTTTTTTTTTATTTTTACGTATACGTAATATATATACGTTTTTAGTGAGTTAAGCGTCACTCCGTTTCTTGGCATTAGTTTTAAAGTTACCAGTTAGAATTTTTTTTTTTAATTTCACTACAACTATTCTCAAATTCTTAAAAGAAGCCGAATCTGGCAGCACTGCTTACAGGGTACAATAATTTAAAACCCAGAAAATATTTATATAATTGAGTATATACTTGCGAATGTCATTGTGGTTTTCTGAAGACAAGACAGTCCTAAAAGTTTTTTTGACTAAAACAGGACTATTTCTCTAAGAAGTACGAGATTTCTGAGGTATTCCAACCGAAAAGTATTGTAATCATAATTTTTTTGAGGTGATGACATTATGAATTAATTTCTCTTGGCCTTCCACAGCATTTTATAAACTTAAAAGAACAAAGCTTATAAAAACCGTATTGTGTTCTTGCTTCTGTCTTACGCATCTTGGAAATGCTTGGCATTCCCTTTATAGCCATCGTCGCCTCGCGTTAAAGTCCAATTAATTTCGACGCTCAACTGGGTCGATATTTTATCAGTACCGAGGATCATCTGTCATAGCTGGGATGCTGGACTTGCCACCATCGCAGCGACAGCTCCGAGGACTGCAGCTACAGGTCCGTAAAAAAGCAGCTAATTGTTTGCATTTGTGATGCAATTTAGCTGAAATCGCGCCTCTTGGCCAAATTGTCTTTAAATTGGCAGTTGGCGCTGAGCGCCATAAATCCAGGCAGCACTCACTCACTCCTCCTGATCTCTCTGAGTGTTACCCTGGAGTGCTACCCAGGTGCGAAGGGTATATCGAGTCTAGTCTTGGGACTTTTAATTATTGTTAAGTGAGGGAAAAATGTTAGAGGAGCCAGGACTTCCCTTAAGCGATTGGAAGTCGAGCCAATCGCGTAACGTAACCAATACTTTGGTGAAGGAAACCAACAACTAGCCAGAATAATTGTCACCTTCCAGGGGGCCAAGAGCCCACCCCTATTTCCGCTCTCTCCGAGCCCAATAGAATGGTCTTCCATTTGCCGAGCTCCACCCAATTGTCAACGCCGAGGGCCACGTTAGTTGTATTCTCTTTTTTTATGGCCACAGGCGACTATGGAAAATGCTGACAGCTGATTTGGGTCGTGCTCGTTGTCAGAAAGGAGGTGAAAAAAAACGCCAGCAAGGGAAGGATAAAAAACCGGGAAACATTTGCACCTGACCAACCGACAATGGCATTGTTGGTGCGACGGCTACCACTACGACTTCATTACAACCCCCAGGACGACCCCGGGGTAGCCCTTTACCTTCTATTACTGCCACCCCCCGGCAGCCAGTTGAGTGAATGATTTTAATTTACCCTAATGCGTCCATAATTCAAGCCATTAGTGCAATCACATTACCAATTTTCCACGGCCAACCCTTTTGGGGGCTTAGCCTCGACTACAACGACTACGACGGGGGTGGCGCTTTGCGGTAACGAGCCACTTTCTCCGACACATCCTAGCAGGCAGGCAGCAGGACCTGATCCAATTAAGTCGGCTCTAAGCACACACATGCGAACATCGGGCTCAAATCAATCGAATGGGGAACTAAATACCAACAGATGTTGGTTGTTAGTGGGTTTTTGGTACGAGGTTATTTGTACTTGTTACTTGTTATGTCGTTGAAATACAACTGTATTCCTTTTATATATACTCTCTGACACATAAGCCAGGAGGTATAAGCCGAAAGAGCTATAAAATGATCTTAAATAATGGTGATACCTAACTGACTTAGTGACTGACTTCCATTCTTACCTTATAAAGCCTCAAAAAATTATAGAAATGAGGAACTTTTATTTTTTAAATGAAATATTCGGGAACCTAACGTGTTATTGTATTAAACGCCTTAAATGATATATTTCCGAACATACTGCACCTGAAGCCCTAGCTGAATCTCTTACAGATAAAGTTTTCAATATACTTTTCTATTAATAATTCTACAATATTTTATATTACTTATTTCCTAAAACATAACTGTAATAGTAAACTTCTCGCTGCCCAAAACTGATCCTCCTGCCATCTGGCCACACTTCGAAGTCAGTTAATATTTCGTAGACTCATTGAGAGTGTCTTGTTCTTGAAAATATCTCAGTAATCTTCTCCCTAGACTTATTGGGGTTCAGAGAGGCTCCTCCTTAGTCAAATTAACCTAGAATTCATAAAATGCGCATCTAGAAAGTCTCTCTCCGAAGAAAAGGTGTCAATCGTTCCCCTATAAATATATACAACTTCCCACACACATTCATATAATATTAAGCACCTAGAAAGTCCACAAAAATCCCGTACATATTCCCCAACCAACTCCCACCCTTCATTGGAACAAATACATACAGTTGGAGGGTTTCCTTTTAATGGACGCATTTATTGGAAAATATTATTTCATATGTTGACACTCGCACGTAATTAGGAATCGAGGTTGGGGCCCGATAGTTCATGCTTGATTGACTCTCGACTTTGAGTGACAGACAGGGCCCTTTCGGCCCAATTAAAAATCAATCGCTGAGCGTCTAATTAGGGGCATTTCATTCCCATTGAGAGGCCTCAATTAAGTGCCATAATACCCACTGGCTCCCCCTCCCCGGGGTCACGTGTCCTGGCCAAATAGGAACAGGTGAACAACGGGAACAGTGTTTATATTCAAGTATTTGATATTTATTTATGCCTTGTCCAACAAATTATGCGCTTCAGTTGCATAAAAAGGCAAACAGCGACAGCGAACAGCGACAGCCATCAGGCAACACGTGCCGACCTCCGACGCCCAGTAGGAAAACCATCATCCCTGACATTTTCAAAACTGAATGAATCTGCAGTGAGCGGAAAATGGATTTCTAATATTTTCCACAAAATTATTACAAAAAAAAAAGAGAGAGTATATATATATATAAAAAAAAAAGAAAAAAGGAAGCAAAGTTTAGCTTAAAATATGCTGGCGGACAACTCCTCCTCCTTCTTCCTCGGCGGCTTCTCCCGCAGGACGTCCGGGCTTAAAAGTTGAGAAAAATGAAACTTTTATGATGCGCTTATCCTTCGGGTTTTCTTTTCGATTTTTACTTGGTTTTCCACGCATATATATACAGATATATATCTATATATATATGTAGTATAGATATGTACGGGGCAATTTTCTTTTCGATTAAATGCTTGAGCAGGCACAGCGGCCAGCCAGGCCGATGGAGCAAAATGGCGCGCATAAAGTGCCGCAAAATGGCCGAGGAAGCATTCCTCCGTCCGGACAGCAAAGCCGGGGGAGTGTCCCCACTCTCCTTCTCCTCCGCCTCCAGATTGCTCCTCCTGCTCCTACGCCAGCTTACGGCGCTTGGCTGGTCCCACTGCCGGCAAGCCGCTATCGAACTCGGAAGTGTGCAGGGCCTTGGACTTGCTCAGGCTCTTCATGAAGCTGCTTCGACCCACGCCGCCTCCATGACCTCCTGCTGGTCTGCCCGGAGCTGATCCCTGGCGGCGATCACCCGCCTCTCGCGGCTGCTGCAACTGGCGGCCTTCTCCGCTGACCGTTGTCGTGAAGATGCGTCGCTTGGCTCGTTTCTGGGCCTGCATCTTCTCGGGATCGCTGCGAAAAGTATATAAAAAGATATTATAATCCTGGGAACTCAATAGCCTAGACTCCGATCTTACCGCTCCGTGTAGGTCAGTCGGTTGGTGGGCGGTGCCGCCTTGGGCGCGGCATGCTTGGCGGCAAACTTGCTGGGCGCCTCCTTCAACGCAAAGCTCTTGGCAAAGTGGCCCATGTGGGCGATGCGAACGTTGAAGATGGGCTTCAGCTCCTTGGGAAACGTCGAGTAGAACTTCATCCAGGACACAAAGGCTGCGGCAGAAAAAAAAGAAACAAATAGAGAGCGTTTCGGGGGTGAATAGAGGATGAGGAGATGGAGAGATGGCGGCATGTTAATGCTTTTAGAATTAATTGATGTCTTGGCTTAAGTGCTAGCTGGCTGCATGTGTGTGTGCCGCATTCATTACAAAATAAATTTGTTAAAATGACAAATGAGCAATGTCAGCAAAGGATTTCACATCCACGTCTCGGGTCTATTGTGTGCGCATATAATATATAATGTATACGGCGGCTGTGGCTGTGGCTGTGGCTGTGGTTCGCTGTTGTGGGCATGTCCTTGCTAATTACGCAGCACTTATGCCAGGCAATTCCAAATTATACAACAATGATATCAAATTACCAACGGAGCTGGAGCGGTGCTGGAGCTGCCAGCCACTCGGCAACAAAGACCGCAATTGTTACCCCGATAAGGATCTCGCACAGGGATCAAATTGACGACGACAGAGCGACAGAGTGCGGTGCGAGTGGAGTGGATATGTAAATTTGATGTGAAATTAAAAATGTATCTTTCCTTGGAGCGGTGGCAATAAAAAGAGGAAAAACTATGGGGTAGTATTCGTCCTGATACGGTTCAGAGAGGAGTTGGAAAAGATACTTTAATGATAATGAAAGCGCATCGTTACAAGATCAATTTTAAATAGTTTAAAGTGCCTCAAAGCTAACTTAAGTAATAACAACCCTAAATTCACATTATATTTCGATGGATTGTCCCTATAAAAGCTAAAGAATATAGTTAATATTACAAATAAATAATTTTCAGAAACAATTTCCCAATTGTAACAAAGTAGTTGCCTTGGCTTTCCCAGGATCTCAACTCAGTATTTACTAAGCCAGAGAAGACCACAAGCAGACCACAAAATCCACACCGAAACCTCCTGCTAGCTGTTATTCCTGAGGAGAGGAAGTGCAGAAGCACTGCCAGAGATGGATGCAAAGACGATCCCGGCCCCGGCAATTAACTCACAGCAGTGAGTCCCCTCAGCATCCGTATCTGTTTCGGCTGTGACTTCCTTGGTCCTCCTGGTCGGGCAAGGCCCAAAGTCAAGCCCTTGGCTTTTTGGTCTGGCTTAATTGCCGCAAATGCGATTACAGTCAAGTGGCAGACATTAGGCAAACAAAAAGTATGACGGCGACGGCAGCGGCAGCGGATGTTTAGAGACGTCTGTCAGCCGGAAGTGGCGAATAAAATAAATGTCATTTGGGATTCGGAGGACTTTCACAAATCCACCACACAGAAACCGCACAAAATGGCTTTTTATGCCACTTTGCCTTGCCTTATCCCCAGTCGCCTGCAAGCCCATTGTCTCGAGGCACAGCCGGGAATGTCCTTTGGACGTGGCGTGGGGGCTGTGGGTGTGGTTGTGGGTGCTCCTGGGTAGTAGTCACTCTGGCTGGGTGGTTTTTCAGGGACTGTGGCTAATGCGCACGTCAGCGGCTCAATTCTGGGTCTCAGAGTGCAAGAGATGGACAGTGAACACTCGGGCAAGTGGACTTTGCGATGAGTAGCTAACTTTTAGTGGTTTGAAGATACTTTAAATGAGAGAGTAATTTGCGTTCTGTTTAAACCGCACCCTATCTCCTATTCGCTTCCTCTACCACGTTTTGCCTGCAATGTACAAGCAAAGCAGCAACAACAGCCTATGGGTTACGTTCAGTAGCGAACAAGAGTTTTTTAAAGATTCACTCTGAGGAAGCTATGCATATTTTCTCTTCGATTTTACTCTGGAAAAAATTAATAAATATTATAATCGTGGTTCTGACATATCGGGGATGCACTGTAATTTACACAGAGCGCGTGTCCATGCGGTTTTCATTTCTGTGTGTAGGCGTGGCAAATTGTTGTGATTGTTTTTCCCGTTGTCTCAGTTTTATTTTATTTTTCCCACCCCTGCAAAGGGTTTTTGGAAGGCTTCCCCCACTATTTAATACCCCCGGCGGATGTATGGGTTATGTAGCTAATCGGGGGTGTCGTTGACGTCGTCGTGGTCGGAGCAGGAGTCGGAGTGGGCGGACTTATGAGCCATCAGAGGCTTAAATGTGAAAGCATTAGCTCAGCAGCACTTCTCGGCGGGACAATGCGAGACAATGGAACGGATAAAAGCCAGAGAGAGAGGAAAAAATACGCTAGAATTATTTGTAAGTCGATAATTAACTCTAAGGATCAGTGGGCATTTCCAGGGATTATCTGCCACTGAAAGCAATATATATTTTCGGAGATAATTGATAAACGAGGAGAACCTTCAGCAAGGGTTTAACGATATTGAAACTGAGTTATTGAACGTATGTTTTCTTACTTTCTTTTCGTTTCTGTCTGGCAACATTAACTCTTTTTTGGCTTTCTGCTGAAATATTAAAAGCCAGCTCCACTTTTTGTCTGAATTCCAACGGCGAATTGAAGACGCTTTATCTTGCTGAAGCTTCCTTTTTTTTTGCTCCCAAAAACTTCCCCCAATTTTCGGTCCTTTTCTAGCTGCTTTTATCTGCTGCTTTGTACAGTTTTGTTCAAGCGTAATACTTTTTAATGGCTTTTTGATTGGACGCAGCAGAGCAGCAGCGGCAGGAGCCAACTGCATCCTCCTGTGACTCCCTCCTTCGCAGGCCATTTCGGTTTTGTTGCTCTTAAGTTTTAGCCAAGAGTGGCTTCCTGTCTTGACGCTTGACTCGGCGCTTAAGTGCAATTTGAGTTGCCATTCTGACCAGATCTCCGCCTCTCCCTGCCCCTCCCTACTTCCCTTCGCTTTATGTCCCGACTTGTTTATATTTATCTTGGCGTTTTGCTATTGTTTTGCGCTTGGCCTGAAACCCATTTGGATATTTCGCTCAGTTTCCGCTTCCTGTTTCGAATCGCTTAGCTTTATCTCTTGTTATGATTCAGTTTGGAGCCTCTTCTCTTCTCGATGGGATTCGTTTCCCTCACCCCCGAGGGCCTCTTTTTCCTAATGTCTCAATCGGAGTGGAGACTTTGGGCAGGAAAATTCCTCAAACTCCTTTAAAACTTGCCTTGGTTACATATCTAGTTAGGGTCCTTTTTAAGCATTACAATTACAACTTCAGCAGGATATAAGCATCGACATGGAGTTGTAAAAACAAGGAAAAAATACAAGAGTCGCGGTCAGTGAGACACCTTGTAAAGGATACTCGTGGAATTAACACATTTTGCAGAAACACAACAAGGAAACTAAGATTTACAAGTAAAATCACTAAAAATAAAACATAATATATCATTTATATTTTATAGAATGAATATATAAACCCTAAAATATACAGAAATCTGGCCGAACCCGTCGCCATAAATTCCAAGAGGTAGCAACTCCCAGCCATTGCTTTAAAAAGCAAATGAAATAAAACGTGGAAAATGAGCGAGGGGCTGGAAAAAAGGATCGGGGGCGATGAAAGGAGTCGCTGGTGGTAACTGGCCGCGATGACTGATGGCTGATGATGGCTGGAGGTCCTTGGGTGGGTTGTTCATTTGACACGCAATCGAAATTAACTTCAAATATGAAATAATTTTTGTGTTTTAACGTGCGCTGCCTCGCGGATGGATGATAACTGGACCTGGACGAAGTGGGCGGTCAAACTTATAATTGGAAAAATGTCAGAGGGTTTGGTTTTGTGTGTTTTTCCCTCGCAATATCTCTTTTTTTCCCCTTCTTTTCACTCCACTCCTCCCCCGTCCACCGTCGCAGTGTTGTAAAAAAATCGTAATTACAAAGTTAATGTTCTTTGGTGAAAGGATTAAATTGCTAGTTTGTTCAGAGAGGGATCGGAGTTGGGGCAATTGGAAAAGTAAGTGCCATGGGAACTCGCAGCAGTGGGACGGGAAAGGTCCCTTACCTTACCAGGGGGAGGGGCGCCCCATTAGTATTATTCTTTAATTGGCAACACAGCTGTTAATTGCACGTCCTAAGGCATTGATTAAGGGACAAGTCAGGGGGAAAAGTACGTTAAATCAATAGAATAATTACAATTAATTGACACCTTGAGCGACCTACTAACTAGGGAGATCCAGGGATCTGAAATGGCTATTGCTGTGGAGGTGAAGAAACATCGATGAAAACATCGATGTTTTATGGCGACTATCGATGTTTTTTCACATCAAAGGAAGCGCAGACATTTAATTTTTTATTTTTTGAAAACATCGATGTTTTTATCGATGTTTCACCGATGTTTTCATCGATGTTTCATCGATGTTTTGTTAAAAACATCGAAAAACAGCGATGTTTTTTCATCGA
>JAEIIF010055724.1:0-12363 GCA_018874455.1 Drosophila trapezifrons
CGCGACGGACGAACAGCGACGGGGATCATTAAGAAAGGCTGGAAACAGCGCGTTTCAACAGGAATTCAAAGGTCGTAGGACTGCGGCGAAACGTAGGGCAAAAATACTTGCGAGGTGCGGATTTTATGCCTCCGGTTCATCCGGTGCGCCGGGGTCCAAAACATCCTCCGGGATTTCCTGCTGGAGTCTCGGTCCCTGGGCCAGCCTTCGGCCAAGGGCTGCAACAAAATTATCGTAACGTGCCCCGGCCTGCGCGCGCGCCGCCTTCGCCGCCGGTTCAGGCAGCGGTGGGGTCGTGGTCAGCCAAAAGCGGATAAACAGCGCCAGGGTCTCCACCGTGATGCCAATATCACGCTCCAGCCGCGCGAGGCGCCGGTCCTGCCGGTCAAGACGCTTCGATGTGGCAGCCTCGCGGCGCTCCTCGCCGTCGGGCGAAAGGAAGGAGGCAACAGCGGCCTCCACGATTAGCGACATAGGCTGTGCGCGACGGGCCGCATAGGTGGACAGGGCCTTCATCACCTCGGGATCGAGATAGACGGAGATCTGGGCTTTCTTTTTCGGCATCGCCATATCTGCCTCACAGTCCAAGTTCATCGCCGCGGTCGAGCGACGCCTGCCGGGCGACACCGCGCATGAGATCGTTCATCCGGTTGTTACGGGGTGCGATGTCGTCGAATTCATCGGTCGGGTCGGGTGTGAACTCGTTCTCCATCGGCTCTTTCTTCTCGACAGTGCCTTCGCCCAGTTCAGGCTGAAAGCGTCGGGCGGACTGGTTCGGATCTTCTTCCTCATCGTCCGTGGCCGCTTCACCTGCTCCCGTGTCCGGAACCGGTGGCCTGGGGGGCAAGGGCTGGCTACTCCAGTCATCCGGACAACCGTCCTTGGGACGTGTGGGCTTTGGCGGTGGAAGAACACGCTCGCGGAAGCGGTCATCCTCGAAATAACGGGCCTTCTTTGCACGGATCGGGTAGAGGCCGGAGACCATGACGATCTCATCGGACGGGGCAAGCTGCATGATCTCGCCAGCCGTCAGCAGCGGGCGCGCCGTTTCCGAGCGCGAGACCATCAGATGGCCCAGCCATGGCGAAAGACGGTGGCCCGCGTAGTTCTTCATTGCCTTCATCTCGGTGGCGGTCCCAAGCGCGTCCGAGACACGTTTCGCGGTCCGCTCATCGTTGGTGGCGAAGCTCACCCGGACATGGCAGTTGTCGAGGATCGAATTGTTCGGTCCGTAGGCCCGTTCGATCTGGTTGAGAGATTGCGCGATCAGGAAACTTTTGATCCGGTAGCCCGCCATGAAGGCCAGCGCCGATTCAAAGAAATCCAGTCGCCCGAGAGCGGGGAATTCGTCAAGCATCAGCAGGAGCCGCCGCCGCTGTGCCGCCGCATCAAGATCTTCCGTCAGGCGGCGCCCGATCTGGTTCAGGACCAGACGGATCAGCGGCTTGGTGCGGCTGATGTCAGACGGCGGCACGGTAAGGTAGAGCGTCACCGGGCGATCGGCGCCGACGATGTCGGCGATCCGCCATTCACAGCGCCGCGTCACCTCTGCAACCACTGGATCGCGATAGAGGCCAAGGAAGGACATGGCGGTGGACAGCACACCCGACCGCTCGTTGGGAGACTTGTTCAGCAGTTCGCGCGCGGCCGAGGCCACGACGGGATGCGCACCGGCATCGCCAAGATGCTTCGTCCGCATCATCGCCGACAGCGTTGTGGCGATCGGGCGCTTCGGGTCCGACAGGAAATTGGCGACACCGGCCAGGGTCTTGTCGGGCTCGGCATAGAGGACATGCAGGATGGCGCCGACCAGCAGGGAGTGCGAGGTCTTCTCCCAATGGTTGCGCTTCTCCAGACTGCCTTCCGGGTCCACGAGGATGTCGGCGACGTTCTGGGCATCACGGACTTCCCACTCTCCACGCCGGATTTCCAGTAATGGGTTGTAGGCAGCAGAGGTCACATTGGTTGGATCGAACAGCACGACACGCCCGAAACGGGCACGGAATCCCGCCGTCAGTTCCCAGTTCTCGCCCTTGATGTCATGGACGATGGCGGAACCCGGCCAGGTCAGGAGCGTGGGAACGACCATGCCCACGCCCTTACCGCTTCGCGTCGGTGCGAAGGTCAGGACGTGCTCCGGCCCGTCATGCCGCAGATAGGCTTTGCGATACCGGCCCAGCACCACCCCGTCCGGGCCAAGTAGTCCGGCCTGGGCGATTTCATCCGGCCCTGCCCAGCGCGCCGATCCATAGGTCTCGATCTTCTTTGCCTCGCGGGCACGATGAACGGACAGAGCCACGGCAGCGGCGAAGGCCAGCACACCGCCCGACCCTGCGATCCAGGCTCCGCGCGCAAAAATCTGCGGGGCATAGGCGTCAAAAGCATACCACCACCAGAAAAACAGCGGAGGCGCATAGACCGGCCAGCGGTGAAACAGCACGAACCAGGGCCGCCCGAGTTCGGGCTGGAAGCCCAGCTCCCAGGCCGTCCACTGGGTAGCGCCCCACCAGGACAGGAGGATCATGGACAGGACCACCGCGACCTGTCCCCATTGAATACGTGTTCCGGGCTGTTCCATCTGCGCTCTCCGATCCATAGGAGAAACAGCGGACAGCCGTCATTTTATCGGAAGCAAGCAGCTTGTTGCCCCGATCGTGCCCGGTCGTTCAGGAGCGAAAAAATACTTGCAGGGTGCGGCAGGCTCTCGAATTCTCTCAGAATACGCGCACGATCTGCATTAAGGAGTCGAGACTTGGCAAGGCAAGTTATTCATACCCCTGCGTCTCATGAACAACTGGGGTTTCTGAGCAAAAAGTTCTTCAACCTTTAACCCGTCACCGTGTTTCGCTATTATTCCGACCACATAGCATATACAGGAAGACATTTTTTCCTTACTCGACACAAAATTCGTGTGATCCTTGGGATTACTCAAAAAGCTCCAAGACGTATGCGCACACCGTATGTGCCGAATGTATTGCAAGCCTTGCATGACGCGGCTTGATTGTAATGTTCTGAAACTGTTCTTCCGATCTCCCATGCGCACTGCTTTTGGCATTACGCAGATGTGCAATGCCATCAACGATACTGTACAAACCTGATGCAATCCTCTTGAGGTCTTTATTATCCCAATCGGCTGGCCTCAGCCCGATCACGTCTGCTGCCGATTTCCAGAGTTCCGCAAGCGTATCAGTTGTATTATAGGCCTTTCGTTTGTGATCAAGATACGCCTTAAGCACAGCCTCAAGAACATTCCCGGCATATTGGGCTGCAGCATGCGGATCTTGTTCGATCTGCGAAAGTGCCCTCTGAATCTCGATATCAACAGATTTGAGGCCGTATTTCTTGACACTCTCATCAAGCGATATGGTCGATACGGCACCTCCTTTAACAATATTGCCCCCCCGAACATATGTCAGGCCTTCGCGTGTCAGTGTCTCGCGGATACGATCTTTTTCTGCCGCCAACTTCGCAACATGGTCATCAGTGGAATTCAGCCAGAACGTATTCCCAGGTGACTGTTTTTCCAAAAAATCATCCAATATAGAGCCGAGAATTTTCAGCGGTTCATTGGACATTAGATTAATCTCCCTCAGCCATGCCTGAACTTTCGTTGCCTTGCTTCCGTCTGGGATTGGCTCCGGAGCACCCGAGAACAGAAACAACGCATCTATGTCAGCCTGAGTATAACGATCAGGGAAAATCTGACTTAACAACCCAATAATGCTGGTAGGTATTTTTTCTATCACATTCACAGCGTTAATTACTTTTCGGTTTGGTTTTTAATTGAAAGAAAATGCGACCAAAAATTTAACCTACATTTCTCTTTGCTGCCAGCATCTGCGCCAGACCGGCAGCCCTGATGGCAAGATACCTGTGCATGGCCCAAACGGACGAGCATGGAATTTACTAGCCTCCTCGTCTCAAATGTAGTAACGTAACTACATTATGATAGGGAGGCGATGAAATGAGCATCACCACGCTTTCAAGCCGAGAGTTTAACCAGGATACCAGCCGAGCCAAAAAGGCGGCAGCCGATGGACCGGTGTTCATCACTGACAGGGGCAGGACTGCCCACGTCCTTCTCAGCATCGAGGAATACCGGCGATTGACGAACCACCCACGAAAAATCGCGGACGCGCTGGCGATGCCGGCACTGGCGGACATTGAGTTCGATCCGCCTCGCGCCAATATCACGCTCCGCCCGGCCGATTTTTCCTGATGTTCCTGCTGGACACGAATGTCATTTCCGAACTGAGGAAGGTCCGCGCCGGGAAGGCCGATCCAAACGTGGCGCACTGGGCCGACAGCGTGGAGGCGGACGATCTGTATCTTTCCGCCATCACCGTCATGGAACTGGAAACCGGCATCCTGCGCATCGAGCGCCGGGACAGCGCGACGGGCATGATCCTGCGGACCTGGCTGGAGCAGCTTGTCCTTCCCGAGTTCGCAGGACGCATCCTGCCGGTTGATGAAACGGTTGCGCTGCGCTGCGCCCGATTGCATGTCCCCGATCCCCGCTCTGAACGTGATGCGCTCATCGCCGCAACCGCGCTGGTTCACGGAAAGACCGTCGTGACCCGCAACGTCGCTGATTTCCTGCCATGCGGCGTTCCCCTGCTGAACCCGTGGGAACTCCAGCCTGACTGACAGGAGCGCCCGTTCACAAACCCAGCCCCCGGTTGCGGGTAAAGCTCCAGTCAATCCCACCATCGCCACGCGCAACCCCGGACACATGCTGCCCGTGCTGTTTTTCCAGCGAGGGCGTCCAGGGCACAAGCTGGAACTGGAGCCCGTCATCAATCATCGCGTAGCGACCGGACGCCAGCACCATGCGCTGACGATAGGTGCCCGTGACGTAATCTCCCGAGGCCGACTGGCTGAATGTCCGGCCAGTCTCGGTGGCAAGCCGCTCTCCGACTTCCCGCACCTCACGGTCCTTGAGTGTCCCGATCAGGTTGCGCGCCAGGATCACCCCGTGCGCCCGACGTTCGGCAAGACCCTGCTCGATCAGTTGCTCCGCGCGGCGCTCCATCGCCTCACGTACTTCGGCGCCAAAACCCGCCTGCCCCAATGCGACAGGATCACGCGCCACTGCCTGCCGATCGAGCCAGGTGGCCCCGCGCACCGTTACCTGACTCTCGATCGACAGGTCAGAGCGCACGGCCAGCGCCACACGACGTTGCCCCTTCCTGTCATCGAAGGCGCGCAATTCGACCACCGAACCCATTGCCCCGTCCCCTGTGGCGTCAAGGTCGGGGAAACGGACATGATGCGTGCGACCGTCCACGCCGTCGATGACGGCATAGGCCGTACCTTTCAGTTCGTCGTCCAGCCCCCGATCGACCAGCCTGCCGATGACGGAAACATCCAGGCTTTCGCCCGCCAGCACATAACTCGATGTGCTCCGCTCGATCCCGCGCTCGGCCAGCGAGCGGTGGATGCGCTTGATGATGTCGCCCCGCTCCCCAAGTTCGCGCAGCGTCGCCTCGGCGGACTCGTCGAGCGTCCATTGCCCCGCCCCGATCTGATGGGCGAGGCCAAGCCCTTCCAGGCGGCGCAGGCGGCCGACCTTCAGGGCCTCGAACGGGTCAGGCTGCCGATTCGGCGCTGGCGCCATGTCGATGATGCCGTTACGGCCCGCATCGCGGGCGAGCTGCCGGTCAAGCTGGGTCCAGTATTCAGCATCGACCTGACGTTCCAGGGCGCGCTGAATTTCGATGTCGTTGCGCTGCCCCAGTTCCTGCGTCACCAGATCCTGAGCGCGAGCACGTAGGCCGTCCTTGATATAATCCCGCGAGATCACGAGATCGCTGCCATCCTCGGCCACGCCACGCACGAGGATATGGACATGGGGATGCCGGGTGTTCCAGTGATCCACTCCCACCCAGTCCAGTTTCGTGCCGAGATCTTTTTCCATCTGTCCAACGAGTTCGCGGGCATAGCCCTTGAGGTCGGCCATGTCTGGCGCGTCTTCGGGCGAGACGATGAAACGGAAATGGTGGCGGTCGTCCTCACAGCGCTCGGCGAACGCCTTCGGGTCGGCATCATCGATGCCAGGACCAAAGAGCCGCGCCTTCTCACCGTCCTTCGTCACCCCTTCCCGGCGCAGGTAGCGAAGATGGGCGGCGAGCGGCGCCTTGCGCCCACTGTGACGTACGACACGGGCCTTGACGGTCACGCGACGGGCACGGCTGGTCAGTAGGCGGTTGGCCCTGGCTGCCGCGACACGGCCACGCCCGAAGGACGAACGGGAACCGCCGCTGCTGCGGCCCGATCGGAACCCGCCACCTCCGGCGCGCTGGGCCGAGGCGAGGGCCTGGGCAACAAAGGGCTTGAGCCGCTGGGCGCGTGGTGAGCGGATGCGACCCAGACGGGGCTGGAAGTCATTCTCGCGGGCCATCAGACCCTCCAATGTGCGAAAAAGCCCGGAGCAACAGGGCAAAACAGGGTCGGCAAACATTGCCAGCAAAAGAGAAACCTTGCCGGGAGAACGAAAAAACGCAGGAAAACCAACACCCCAACCGAGGCGCAATGTGCGCCCTTTTATCTCGCCTCTCATTCCCCATGGCCCAGAGCGCCCACTCTCCCCCGCCAGCACCCACCTCGCGATGATTTCCTCTGCCCTGAGAGTCACCCGCGAACCGTGGAATACCGGAAGAAGGGAGAGCCGCAAGACGCGCATTCACGGCAGTAATCCCGATGCGGCAGAGACAACGAACAGCCCATCGGAAAGCGGCCTGACAGGCGCGAGACCATGCGCGATGATATCACTTCGAACACCATGCGACGGCGATTTCATTGCAACCGGAACGCCTTTCCCCGCATCGCCCGACTGCACGGCAAAAACCGGCGCGCGGGTCCAGAACAGCGGGTCGGGATGCGAAACCGACAGAGATGGATTTGCAACGCCCTGACCGATCAGGGGTAGCAACCCGGCGACATAGGCACGCGTTTCGGGTGGCAGCGGACGTTGTCGATCCCGGTAATCCTCGTAGCGTCCCGGCCCGGCATTGTAGGCTGCCAGAAATCCCGGAGAGCCGTACCTGTCGTGCATCTCGCGCAGGAACGCAGCGCCCGCAAGAATGTTGTCATGCACATCGAATGGATCGCTTCCCAGCCCGTAACGGGCACGAAGGTCGGCCCATGTCGCGGGCATGATCTGCATGAGTCCACGCGCGCCTTTCGATGAAATCGCGCTAATATCACCACCGCTCTCAGCGCTCATGACGGCCCGTATCCATGTGGCGGGAATGTCGAAGCGCTGCACAGCTTCAGCGATCACCGCACCATAAGGATCGGTGTCAGCGGGCGCTGGAACCGATGCCGCCCATGACAGGTCAGGTGCGCTCGATACGCCGATTGCAATGACACCGACAGCGAGGAAGAAGATGCGTCGCATCGTCTCATTCCCCGCGTTCGACACGTCGTGACGGACGCGTCCAGTTCAGCACCCAGACCGCACGCTCCCCACCGGCACGGAAGAGATTGGCACGGATCGGTTGTGCAAAGGCGGGGTCGTCGAGGGCTACGGCGATGTATTCACCAGCCCTCTCGCCGGTGCGTTTCCAGCCCGCACCAACCTCCGGGCCATCGGCATCGGTGAGATGGATGCGGTAATCCGGAGCATGTTCGGCGTCGGAAAACTCGGCTGGAACGAGAAGGATATCCTGCGCCACGGTGAGGGTACGGATGCGCCCGGCAAAGCCGGTTTTCGTGCGCGTGAAAAGACCGATCTGTGCCATTTCATTGCCCTTTCGAGGACGGATTGAAGGTCACGGTGACAGGCTGCCTGCTCCCGGACGAAAGCCAGACTGGGGTTGCACTGCCGATGACGGTGGAGAGGGACAACGGGCCGAAATATCGCCCGTCGAGACTGCGTGGCTCAGCCGGGTTCATGACGAAGACCTGACCGGGAGCGAGGTGTTGGCACCCCTGCCAGACGGGGAGCGGACGTCCCCGATGATCGCCGGATTGCGCGTCACCGGCAGGTTTCCCGTCGATGGTTATGCGCTGCCCCGTACGGCACACGGACTGCCCTGCGATAGCCGCTACAGGTTTGAGCAGGGATACACCGAGCGGGAGATAGCCGCGCATTGCCAGCAGCATCGCCTCCTGCGCGGGCAGACGGACAGCGACCAGATCACCGACATGCGGCGCGGAGTTCCTATGCAATCGATAGAGCCCGACGGGCACGCTCGCCGTCTCGTTCCAGATCAGCCGTGGCGCAGGATGAACGACCATCGACGCACCCACGCCGAGCACGGCGAAATAGGTCGCAAAGAACCAGCCACGCCGGGTCATGACATCACCTGCCGCCGCTTGAGCCATGCTGAATGCTGCGCGCGCGTATAGGCACGGGGCTCATGTCCGGCAGTGATGCGATGGTGCAGATGCCGCCAGTATTCGGGCGCCGCATCCGCCGGATCGAGACCCAGCGCCTCAATGGCATCGACCGCCCGGAGCACATGTTCGACCCTCGGCCAGCTATCGACACGCAGGAGGATTTCGCCGCCGGGACGCACGAACGGCAAAGTCTGGAACACTTCACCAGCCCTGACGGCCCGCACGATATCCAGCCGGGAGACGGTGATACCGAGGTCATTGGACGCCCAGCGCACGAAGGCGAAAACACTTCCTGGCGTAAAGCTGGAAATGCGGCGGCGGTCATCAAGGATCTGCTCGTCGCTGCAATGCCCGAAGCGCAGCCAGTGTTCGATGCGCCTGTCGATCCAGGTCAGTTCGACATGCGTCAGTGCCGCCGCATGCCGGTGGGAGATAGGAGAGTGCCGGGTCATGGCCCGTCTCCCGGCCCCTTGAAGGGGGCAATGGACGGGCAAGAGGGGTTATCCGCAGAACGGGGCTTCCCATCAACATAAGAGTTAGAATCTAAGTTAGATAAGTTAAGGGCCGGAATCGCCGTTTCAGGCCAAAGACTTAGCTGGGGTTTGTGCGTGTGAAGTCCCGATAGTCCTGCGTGTGATGTCCCGATAGTGGATGCGTGTGAAGTCCCGATACCATTCACATAGTTATCCACAGGATATGTGGATAAGTCAGTTGGCAGGATGCGCAGCAACTCGCGCACGCCGGCACGTTCAATGCTCAGGCGATAGCCAGGCAAGGGTTGGCAGGCGGCGGCACGCCGGATCTGGATGGCAAAATCCGAGGGACGCATCAGGCTCCCGGATTTCTGGTGCAGATGCCCGATCTCGAAAGTCCAGCCGGTACGTTGGCGACCAGCATGTTTGCGGGCGACACGGTAGAGCCAGCGCTCAATGCCACCCGTCAGCCGGAAATAGGCCGGGTCGATGGCCAGCACCAGCGAACGGTCGATCACGCCACGATAGAGCCATTCCGGAATGACGATCTCGACACCAGCGGCTCGACCGTTTCGGCTGGCACAGATTTCCCACTCGGTAATCCAGGAAAACTGCTGCCGTCGCCAATTCTGGCCGTTGCGGATCGTGGTGGCGACCACGGTGGACTGGAGCCGGGCAAGTGCCGCCCTGAGGAGCCCATAATCCCGCGCCCCGGTCTGTCGGCCAATACCGGTGAGCAACTGGTAGGGGGTGAAGCGCAGGAATCGTGACGTTGTCAGGCCGAGATTTTCCGCCTCGACAATCTGGCTGGCAGCCCAGATCAGCACGTCAGCGTCCCAGATCGTCGCCATGCCGTGCTCGGGCATCCCGAACACCTCGACGCGCGTGTCCCCTGCCGCGTAGAGGATTGGCGTCGTGCGCTTCGTTTTGGACAGCGAGAAAAACGGTCGCTCCATCAGATCACGCTGGTCGCGCGGGCTGATCTCGCCGCTGGCGACAACGAACGGCAGGAGCCTGCTGCGCTCGCTGGCCGTGAGGGTATGGCGAGCCTGCATGTCCATCCTCCCCTCACCGGCGATCAAGGCCGGCGGAGCGGGCCTCGTCATAATTCGGATCAGAGGTGGACCGGCAGGCGCTGGCGGTGGCCCAGGCGTCGAGGTCGTCGATCAGGTAGACGACACGACCGCCAAGCTTGCGGAAGGTTGGGCCACTGCCATGGCAGCGGTATTTTTCCAGCGTGCGGGGAGAAAGGCCTAGAATCTGCGCGGCTTGATGTGTGCGCAGGTAGCGCGCCGGTGACGGCGCGTGTCTTTCGAACATGGTACGCCTCCATCTGGTCTTGAAGCGCCGCGGGGATGGTGCGGCGGATCGGGATGACGGTGGCGGAGAAAGCAGGCGTTGGGGGTGGACGAAGATTTTTCGGACTCAGTGTCCACCCCCGCGCGTCGGAGCGTATGCAGGAGGTGCCGGGCGCAGCCGAACGTGAAGCAGCGTGAGGAAATTGGGGGATCGCAGCGCGAAGGAGCAGAAACCGGCTATGTTATCGCCCGCGTAAAAAATCCAGATAGCCGCCGCTGACCCGGTTTCGGGCGTCAAGAAGCAGGCGCTCCACATGGCGACGCGCCGCCGTATTGCGCCATTCCACCGCCGGTAAAGCGGCCTGCCATGAACGATTGACCGCGATGGCGATATCACGGGTGGTGCCGCCCGCTTCGTGAATATCGAAGGCGAGCAGGAGCTGCATCTGCCGCGCGCGCTGCAGCGGCGTGAGTTGAAGAGCGCGCGGAAGCAGGCCAACGCGCTGACCGCGCTGCCTGCGAAAGAAACGCAGCGCCACGTCGAGACGCAGTTCGGCGGCGTCATCCATCGGCAGGAGCACGGCAGGTTTACCGATGGCCAGTGGGCTCAGGAGCCGAAGGTAAAGATCGCCCGCCACATCGCCGATCACCAGCCACATGTCGTCTTCCGCATCATGACGGGCCAGGATGGTTCCAAGCACCACCGGATTGATCGGGGTCACGATGGCGAAATCCGATGGCGCGGGTGTGAGGATCAGCGTGGCCGGGGAAACCTCGGGCCGCCAGACCATGCGTCCCTGACGGGCGGGTTCATCGGGCGCATGGACAAAAGCAGAGCCCCCAGCGCCGGGCGAACGCCGCGCACTCGGCGGTGGAATCCACGCCCCGACGGCCGATCCGCCGTTGCAGACGGGCATAATCGCGGCGATAGATGGTGTTGCGGCGGAGAAATTCGACGGCGAAACCGGAGCGGTCCAGACGGCTGATATGGTCGCGCAGTTCCGATGAACGCCAGAAAGATGTGGGCATACGGGCCTCCCTGTCTGTCCCCCATGCGGCAAAAGGGGGAGCTTCCATCAGCCAGATCGGGAGCGGCAGTGCATAGACCCTGATTTTTTATCAGGGAGAGAAGCGCAGGGCCGATGCGCGAGCCGGGGCGAAGCCCGGCTATTGCAGGCGCGGTTGCAACAGATGCTGGAAACCGGCTTCGGTCATCCAGCGCGCCCGTGCCAGATGCCTGTCATGAACAGCCTTCGCACGTACCGGTTCACGAACCGGATCAATTTCGAACAGCACGGCAACGACTTCGCGCCAGTCCGCCCCTTCCTCGTCTGCTACCAGAAGGCGCAGATAGAGCCCGAGATGCGCTTCGTCGTAGGCGTTCACCCGTTGGGTGAGAGGGGGATGGTCGAGGAAAGACGGGTCCGTCATGACGGTTCCTCATGATACCGCGACCAGATCGGTTCGATAACAAAGATCGGGATTGCTGACCGGCCCGGTTCGCATGACCCCGCCAGAAATCAGCGCGCTCAAAGGGCAAGGAATGACATGACTGGAGCGGATCAGGACGATTCCACCCGGCCGCGCCCCCGGCCCTGCCGCGTCTGAATATTGGAAGTCTCGTTAAGAAACATGACGCCGCGTCCCTGTCCGGACTCGATGAACAGGATGCCCGCCGCTTCCAGTGCGCGGCGGACCTGATCGATCGTGCCCTCATGAACGCCCAGACCGCGTTCGGATTCAAGGCGCTTGAGCGCGGTCAATGCTACGAGGGCCTTTTCAGCGAGCCTTTCCTGTGTCCAGTTCAGAAGTGCCCGTGCCGCCCTTACCTGTCGGCCAGTGATCATCCGCGATCACATCCGACACGCAAGGTCTGCACACCAGAAATACGACTATAATAGTCGCTTTATGGAAATTCAACATCGTTCTTTCCGGGCGATGGGAAAAAGGAATCGGCGTCCACGCACCATTCAGGCGGCTCCAGCCCTGTCGGACAAGGCCATCGGGCTGACCGGAAAAAAGCCCCCCGTCAGGCGGGGGGCTGTGCATCGCGTCGGGCAAGCGCCTCCTTGAGTTCGCGTTCGATCTGCCGGCGCTCGCGTTTACTGAGATGAAAGCTGGTGAGTTCGGCCCGCAGCATCTGAATGTGGTCGTGTAGCGTGGTCATCGTCCTGCTCCTTTCGTTTCTTGAAGACAGGACGGACGGCTCATGCCGGGGCGGACCGGGTCAGGGATCGCCGCAGGCGACC
>JAEIIF010055735.1:0-12759 GCA_018874455.1 Drosophila trapezifrons
TATATATGTCTACTTATATGGCCATGATATAGACCCCGATAACAGAATCGATAACAGAGCAACACCAAAAATTATGAATTTGAGCCGAAAACCGATAACGGATAACCGATAATGAGCGCGAAGCGAAACGAATTAACAACGCCTCCCGAAGCTACATTCCAAACCCAAAAAAAAAAACAAAAAAAATCAACTTCCAAACATTTTTATTGATATACACTTAAAATCTAGTCACGTAAGGCGATTTCATCGATACCAATCTAAGCTAAAAGGACGAAAGTGCATGCAAATTAGCGAATATATATATGAAACTTCAATTTAGTTCTTAAGCATCGACAAAATGCGACAAAATAATGCAAATTACAAATAGAAAAGAAAAAGAAAAAAAAAACGCCAAAAGCAATTTAAAGGCAACGGACACGGTAAGCAGTGAAAGCAGTGAAAGCAGTTAAGTCGACAGCAGTAGGCTGCTCCCCTTCCAAGCAGTGTAAGCAGTCGAAGGACTTTTACAAGCAGTTGACTAGAAGCAAACAAATTTCTTAAGATTTAAACGAAGAAAAAAATGTTGTATAATTTGCTTAAAAGCAAGCAATTAGGTTTACAAAAAAATAAAAACAAAAAATTCAACAATAAGGAAAAAAAAAAAAGAAAACAAATATACGTAGCCGCTTTGTCAGACGGAACGCGCCCAAACCAAACTAAGTCACTAAGTAAACAAAAACCAAACATCGCAAGAATATTTAAATCAATTTTGTGCATAAGGAAAATCGATAACCGTTATATATATATATGATATATATATATATATATATATACATATATATGTAAGCCAACTATATACATATATATATGTGTGTGTGTGCAAGAACAGCATCAAGATAAAGATCTCAACGATGGAAAAAAAAACCAAATAACTAAACTAAATCCGAACTCAAACTTCAAAACTTAATTAATTAATTAATTATCCATTTGATTGTGTATGCTAATTATGATTGTCTATAGCGTATCGTACAGATATACAAAATATATACTTTTTATGGAAAGCTCCAAGGTCAGCACCTAATTATGCATTACCTTGTATTGGTATTTACCCAATTAGTTTAACCATATACCGCATACCCATGTACTTACCTTACTTTAAATATGCTTACTTACATTTACTCACATTTCGATATTGTATTCGTAGCCCCCCTGAGTAGAACTATTTCAATTTATTTGTACACCCCAAGAAAGAAGGTCACACACCCCACACCACACACTCCGCCATCCAGTATCCAGAGTCCACCACCCGAAAAAAGGAAAAACCCACAACAGCCGCCCAGCAGCTAAACAAAAAAAAAAAATGCTCTAACTTAACGTATTTCATACCATATAAGGTATATATATATTTGAGTTTCAAGTGAATCGGCAGAGTGTTCCATAAATTGCTGTTATTGGTTATCGATTCATCAAATCACAGTGTAAATGATTTGAAATGGTTTGAAACTTGACCCAAAACAGGGATAAATGATTCGATTCGAATCTTGAATCTTACAAAAATATCGAACCACAGAATTCTTACGATTTATTCGATTATTTCGATAAATTCAATCACAAATAATTGGAACACCTTGTGGATTTATTCAGGACTCGAGTACATATTTATGGATTTGTATGTATTTACCATAAATATAGCTAACAACTAACAAGGACACGAAACAGAAGACACTCACACCCACACGCCCACACACTGAAAGAAATGATACTGAGGTGACACAAATTTAGATGCATATTATTATATAACTTATATTGCAAAACCAAAAGCGATAAGCGATGAAAAACGTAAATTTTACTATACTCGTACATATAAATTATATGAATGTATGTAAATTATTATTATATTTGTATTTTATTGTACGTATTAGTTTTGTTCTACGCTCTTTTGCTCTTTCATAAACAAAAAACGAAATCCAAACGAAAATCGATAACAAAAACTAAAAACAAAACAAAAAGCCGGCAAGCAATGGTATACAAAATAAAATAAAAATATGACAAAAACGTGACAAACAAACAACAACAAAAATCTACAAAAAAAAAATGAAATAAAATTGAATGAAAAATTTACCAAAAAAAAAAAACCCCCAAACTTGTTTTTATTTTGTGGAAAGTAAACGCTTCTGATTGCAGCTAACATGATTTATTTACTACACAAGTGCGTTTAAATAGCATAAACATTTTGACATCAACAGCATCAGAAATACATATGTATATCGTACTATATATGTATATATATATTATTATGAGATAGCTAAAAAAAAAACAGCTACTGTTTAAGAACATTTCACATATATTTGGCTATATATCTGCACATTATTTATATCTTTACGAGATAGGTTTTGGTAGATGGGAGTACGTATGTTTGTTTTATTCAATTAATCGGGTTTCAGTTGCTGGCACATAGATCATAAAATATAACACATTATATTCTTTTTTATTTGATAAAAAAAACCGTTTTGGCAAGGTCTGAGAAGAAGACCTAAATTCGGCATCTTTGATGTGGCTTTATATTTGGAAAACTCCTTCCACTTGATTCCCATAATTTCGCTGGATATGGTCTAGTAGGGATAGCTTTTTGAAACCTATCAATTAAGTAAGACCTTTGGACAGGACTTACTAGATATACATACATACATACATAACATTTTATAAGACTTATTATTTAAACGTTAACTTTATAATATGTTTCGACAGAACCAGCTTCAATAAGTTTATCTTTACAATTTCCTTTTCAGTTTTAAGAATACTTTCTTAAACAAGAATGAACTCATATAAAGTGTTTCCAAATATTTTTCAAGTCTTAAGGGTATAATACCAATTTAACAATTCAAATTGGGGTTTACTGGGTCCATAAAAGCAAAGTTTTCTAGGAAATAAAGCTTTGAAGCCCATACAAACATTTAGCATTTTTTAAGCAATTCTTTGGAAATTATTCAAGCTTGGATGACTAGATTCACATTGCTCATGGGGTGGGTTTGTTTTTCCAAAAGAGCTTTTTACTTGAATTTATTCTGTAAACAATTCTTGATCAGTTGATCATTTTCACTGGCTCGCTTTGCTTATTATTTTCAGAAAATAAATAAATTAGAAAATGAACACCTCCGAAAATGAACAATTCAGAAAATGAGCAATTCTGAAAATGAACAGGTGAACAAAATGAATAGCTAAACAGAGTGAATATCTGAGTAGAGAAATATCTGAGGAAAATGAACAACTGCAGAAATAAACTTTTGAAGGAAAGTGAACACTTGAGGAAAAGTAAACACTCAAGGAAAAGTAAACACTTGAGGAATAGTGAACCCTTTGGAAAAGTGAACCCGTGTTCACCAAAGAATGTGTTCCTTCACCCCACACTAATTTCCTAGCGCTGTTTAAAATCTTTGCACTGCAATACGGTCACGATTCCGATCGATTCTTGAGGGATACACCTTAAACGCCCAACTCGCGGCTGGGCGTGGTGGTGGCCATCTGTCCAGTATTACTCCCTGCCGGCGGACCGGCCACCAGGCTGGGCACCCACTTGTTGAGCAGCGTCCGGATGGCGAAGGTGACGTCGTGGTTGGCAAAACAGAACAGAAAGGAGACGACAAAGCCCTGCAGGCTGACCAGGACAACGGAGAGCAGCTGGTAGAAGCGATCCAGCTGGGTGCCCGCATCCGGACGGTAGGGGAGCAGGAAGTGCTGCAGTCCAAAGAGTGGCACCAGGATAATGGTGGCTCGCACTGCCTTCCGGATAGCCAGAGGAGCGGGTTGGGCCGACTGCGGATGCAGTTTGCGCACAATCACCCGCAGCACATTGATGAGAAAAACTACGGATATGATTCTTAGATCGAGGGTTCTCCAAGTCCCCAAGATATATACTCACTAAAGCTGGCCAGCAATGAGAGGGTGATGGGCACCGAGAAGATCCACAGGTAGAGGCTGTCAGTGATCCAGCAGCTGGAATTATCGAATGGTAAGATTCCTTGGTAGGACTCCATAATTCTCTTAACTACTCACTGTTCATTGTCTGGGCCGCTGAAGTGCCTGGCCAAGCCGTAGACGATGGCAAAGCTTATTGGCGAGAACCAGCTGATAATGATGAACCAGCGCATCACAACCGTATCCTTGACAAAGACCTGGGGAGAGGAGAAGGGATGGAGGAGTCCTTGACATCTCAACATGATGGAGAGCCTTGTGCCAAACTTGCGACTGGCTGGCTCTCACATAAATTGGAGGGCGAGAATAAATCTCATCTGCCATGCACAACACTCGCTCATAAAGAATTCAAAATTGCACAGAAACCAGACAGACAGGGTTCCAGCTGGATAACAACAAGGACGTTCGGAACTTACCACAACGAGGACCAGGTGCAGGTGCAGTCCCTCGCAGAACATCCAGAAATAATTGACCAACATGAAATAGTGCACGACCAGGTGCAAGCCGATGCACCAGAGCTGAAAACATTGCGTAACATGAACATGAGGAGGCTGTTGGTTGGACATTATCACACTTTGACAAAAAACTGGGTATAAGACAAAATTCTATGTCATGGTTTGGATATATTCGAGTTTCTACAATTCTAACACATCCTATTAATTATATAAACCAGTAAAGTAAGCTTGTAAAGTGTCACATCTCTTCAAATTTAATACTACTGAAAACAAATTAGATTACTATATTTAATATTATTGTTGGAGTACTGTTGGAGTAATGTTAGAATACTGTTGGATTACTGTTGGAGTACTATTGGAGTACTATTGGAGTACTGTTGGAGTACTGTTGGAGTACTGTTGGAGTACTGTTGGAGTACTGTTGGAGTACTAATGGAATACTATTGGAGTACTGTTGGAGTACTGTTGGAGTACTATTGGAGTACTGTTGGAGTACTGTTGGAGTACTATTGGAGTACTATTGGATCTCTATAGCAGTACTATTGCAATAAAATTTAAGTGCTAATAGAGTAAAGTTAGAGTAGAGTTGGAGTACTGTTGGAGTTCTGTTGGAGTTAATTTTTGTATTTTTTAAATTATTTATTTTAATCCCAATCCAATAAAGAAGAGAATTTTATATCTTTCAGTAGAGAAAATATCTAAAATAATGCCTACTAATTGCCGACTAATTGTTCGTTTTTTTCTCTCCCTGCACAACTCACCGGATTGTCGGCTATGATTTCAGAACGTTCCACAACCAGGCGATACCACAAAATCCAGGCCACACAAGTGAAAGCCAGCGAGGCGAACAGGTGCACATGGATCCGGATGCGAGTGCAGCGCAGGGATCTGCAAATGGTAGACAGGATGCCAGTTGCATTTCCAGATGCAGTTGCAGTTGCCGCAAACACTTACTTGAAGCCCAGAAAGATGATAATCGATACGAGCAGGGCGAGCAGGGAGAGGGCGTAGCCCTTTACGTACAGCTCGTTGATGAACTGGCGGAACTGCGGTGGCAACTTTCAGGATTAAAGCCCCCCTGCTACCCCTTTGCTATTGGAGAAGCACTTACCTCGAGGTCCTCGTAGTCCACGCAGTTGGTGTAATTGGACCAGGTCCGATTGCTCATAGGGTGACGGAACCAGGTCCCATTTTCCAGACATCTGCGGGTATGAATGCGATATGCTTAGGGTAATTGTGGCTGGCTAAGTGCGAGAGGATGCCTGCACTCAAACAAAGCAGGGAAAAGCTTGACACAGCAGAAGTTAACAGCCCAAATTGGGCAGGGAAAAGTGCACTTGATTACCGAAAAGTCCAGCAACTCATGCTTAGAAAATATATACATTTTAGGCAAAACTTGCCTCATATAATACATTAAACGAAATAAGCCTAGTATTTGTTTATGAATGCAAACCTCATGTAAGAATTTCCTTTATTATGCTAAACTAAACGAATTACAGATTCCTGATCTAAACTAAAACCGAATTCAGATGCACCAAATAAATGGTATCTCCAACCCTGGGAGTGTCAATCCCCCCGAGAGGTTAATGTTCAGCCATTTTGGGTATTTAACTCACGTCTTGTGGGCCAGAAATTTGCTGTTGAATCCCTCAACGAAATCGGGACAATATTGACTCAGCACGGTGCCAGCCGGAGTCCTCGGCCAGCAGAGATATCCGTCAAAGTCCAGGGGGCAGAAGAGTCGCTCCCCGGCGCTACGATTGGTGGTGTTGGCCTGGTGGCTCTGCTCCCGCTGATTTGTGGCCATCGTGGCGCTAAGAACGGTGGCCAGTAGCTCCTCCTTCTCGGCCTGCTCCTCGTCCACGTTCCGCATGTCGATGGCGCCCTCATTCAGCACAGCGTTCTCCAGATATCGCGGCACGGGACTGAAGTTCTCCGGCAAATCCGACTCGTAGTCTGTGCACGTCGAGAAATTACAATATTATTCATATGGTTTATGTAATTTGTGAAGCCGCTTAGAGCCGTTCCCGACTTGGAAAGATAATATTGGGTCTATTAAAATTAAAATGAATCTAAACCATTTTTTAAAGTTCGTTTTTGTAGAAAACTTAAAGCTTATTTTCAGATTCAGTGGGAGTATTAAAGTTGGAATTGTGTTGGTGTTATTTTGGAATAATGTTGGAGTAATATTGGAGAATAATTATTCCTTTACAATATTCAAGTTCGTCCAGAAAATGCCATAATAAATATTTAAGATTAAATGCATGAAATGTTTCCTATTAATTTCCCTTTTTCCGCAACAATTTTGTATTTCCTCTGCGGACGCGCGTGATATGTGTCATGTGGCATGTGGCAAATCACGTATCCGCCACGGTGGCCGCCACTCACCTGTTGCTGCTGCCGCCCCACCGACTGACACTGATGGGTCGTCGTATGTGTCGTTCTGGTATCGGTACACGCACTCGGCATACAAATGCCTTAAAAATATGCGCAGATTATCCTGCGCCTGGGGCTGCGAGGACGACTGCTGGGATGACGATGCCGCCATTGCCATGGCCATTGCCACATTTTCTGAATCTGAATCCGAGTCTGAAGCGGTTGTCCCCATCGTTGGTGCCTCAACGCTCGTCATGGGATAGATGTACTGCAATAAATACGATACGATTTGCATAAAATAATGTTTACTTTTTAACATATTTTCCTCTAAACTTGAGAAATATAACTTGAACTTGAGAAATATAACTTGAACTTGAGAAATAGGACTTGAACCTTATACTTGAGAAATATTACTTGAACCTTAAACTTGGGAAATAGAACTTGAACCTTAAACTTGAGAAATAAGACTTGAACCTTAAACTTGAAAAAAAGTTCATCTAATTTTTGATATAAATTAAATTCATATAAATTACTCCTGTGGTTTTTATTTATTCTATGGATGAATAGGATTGCCAAGTTAAGATTTATAGAGCTACAATTATAAATAATAAATGTAAGAAAAGGTTTGCTGGTTATTTGTTAATTTATTTCTCTTCAAGATTCCTATTGCGATTTAAGCTTTAACATTTATGTAAATTATTCCCGAAACTGATGCATATTTTTGCCGAGTGTTCAGTGAGCTAGCGGTATGGAGCGATAGGGAATTGGAGTAGCTTGTGGCTGTCCATTCGTGTGTGCATTGCTAATTTGGTTAGGCTTCAAAGAGTTCAGTTTAACTGAGCCGGGCTGCCTGCCTGAGTTCCGTTGATATCCGCTGCGGTCTGGTGCGTGAAAAGTGAAGTATAAAAACCCAATAGAGTCCTTTGTCCCTATGTCCTCCTCTGGAAAATGAAAACAGTCACTGTCCCCGAATGGAGGGAGCTGCCACCTCTGCACTTTCATACGTACATATGTGCACCTCTAATCAGTTTATTGTGTAATTAATGTTGGTTCTTAACTGTGGAGGGGAAAACTTAATTGCATTTCGTCACAAAAGGAAAAGCAAATGCCACGGGGGCAAAACTGAAATGAAATGCACTGAATATGCTCGATCGAATGTGCTATGAGAGTAGAGGTAGAGGCGAAGGGAAGGAGGCAGACATGTGCCACGGGATGAGCTGCAAAGTTTCTGCCTAACTTGGTTATATTTTTAATCAAAACTCATTTCGCTTGATTGAGTTTCAACAGAAGCCTGCCGCCGCTCACATATATACGAAAACACCGAAAGGGAGGTGGGTTTTCCCTGCCAGGACCAAACTTTAATTTGCGGCATTAATCTATTATACGACGTTGGACAGTTTCCATGATGGAAATGTGCGCTGGCTAAACATCTTGCCTGTTATTTATTTTTGCAAGTGGCCTCGGCTAGGCAATTAGTCCAGGTAAGCAGGAAGTACGGTGGGAGGTCCGAGGTAAATGTCAGGAAAAAGTCGGTTTTTATTGCACATCGACTTGAATGCCAGGATAATGTGGGAGTAGTGTTGGAGTAGTGTTGGAGTGGTGTTGGAGTAGTGTTGGAGTAGTGTTGGAGTGGTGTTGGTGTGTTGTTGGAATATTGTTGGAGTAACGTTGGAGTACTGTTGGAATATGGTTTAAATTTTAAAGTTATTTGTGAAAAAATGGAACCACCAATGATTGAAGTAGAATTAAAGTATTGTTGGGTTTAAATAGAATAAGGTTTCACTAACCCTGTATAATATATTGTAATATTAGAGAACTGTTTGTTGGCTTTTTAGTGGAGTTTTTCTTGGAACTAGTAGTATTGGAGCAGCGTTGGAGTAGTGTTGGTGTGCTGTTGGAATATTGTTGGAGTAACGTTGGAGTACTGTTGGAATATGGTTTTAATTTTAAAGTTGTTTGTGAAAAAATGGAACCACCAACGATTGAAGTAGAATTAAAGTATTGTTGGGTTTTAATAGAATAAGGTTTCATTAACCCTGTATAATATATTGTAATATTGGAGAACTGTTTGTTGGCTTTTTAGTGGAGTTTTTCTTGTAAATACTATGAGACAACTTTAAGGATGCTGCTATATCATTGTAAAGAGTATGTTTAAAGTACTTTTAAGTTTTTCTTTAATCCAAACCTAATTTGTTTTATGCTAACAAGGCGTTCCACAGTTTCCATGATGAAAATGGCGCTGTCCAAACGCGCTTACACGTTATTTATATTTGCAAGTGTCTCGGCCAGGTAATTAGCCCAAGAAGGAAGGTAGGAGGATAGGTAAAGAAGGTGGAAAAAAACGGGAGACCAGATGTAGAGACAAAGGAATGTGGGCCGCTTTTGTTGGCCATCAATTCAAATGCCGCCGGACCTGGAGGCTCCTCCTGTTGTGTCTCCTGCAGACCTAATGAGCATTAATTGCATTTATATGAGTCCTTTATGGGGCAAAAGAGTCCTGTGTTAAATTAAATTCATTGCAATGGTTTCCCCTTATAATCGAGAGCGTGCTTTGAGATAATACATAAAATATAAAGGTAATTGAAATTGTCTTATTTAACAGATTCCATTTGTAATGTTATCTTGTAATCCTTATATTGAAAGGAACCCCTTAAAAGGGATAGCCCCTTTTTCTGAACCGTATTTTTCTCATAGTTTTCCCGATGCTTAGATAGGGCACCCTATCTCCCCGAGGAGGTTTGACACATCCATAAAACACAAATAATTGGAAAACGTTTGCCTGCATAAATTATGCTTGAAATTAAAATTGATTGTCAACAATCGGGAGAGAAAAGAACAAGGACTTTGGTCGCAGGACCCCCTGGGGGCCGATGGCGAAGTGCTGGCGGAGGAATAATTATGTGTATGTGTACATAGCTGAATATTGATGATGAATTGTTTTGTCTGCCGGCTGGGAACCAAAAAAAAATATCATCAATGCGGTTAATGATGCTGCTACTACTGCCCCCCGGAAACGGAAATGCCACACACTCACGCCTAATGGAAAATGCCAAAATGTGTAATGCTCGTAATATTGTATTATTTTCGGTTTTTGTTTCGTCTATTTTTGCCACACACTCCCCTCGCCTCTCCCTTTGCAATTATAATAATAAATGGAGTCTGTACGGAGACCAGCAAATAATGCAATTATGTCCGCCGACTGGCCACGAATCCCCTGGAAGCTGGATAAGCAAAAAGTTGCTAGCCTTGCAAATTATTGCACTCATTTCCTGCCAATCACTGTTGTATTTTCGCCGTGTTTTCCGACAAAACTTTTCGCATAAAATTTCAGAGGAAGAGAGTACTCGTAATGAGATGGACAAAACAGAAACAGAACCAGAGCCAGGAATCTAATTAATTATTTGTACTCGGTACGCCACTATTTAATTGAATTGTTTACTTGATTCAAGTGCTGCAAATGAGCTGCTTAATTATGCGAAATATTTTTGGGAATATTTTTGAGATCATTTATATATACTTTTCCACCTGATATTCACATCATTTGTATTGGTTGTGAGGTGCGAGGCAGATCGCTTACATGAAAGGGGGTTCATTCACTTGCCGCTGCCGCCATTCATTTAAATTGTTTAAATTTTAAACAATCACGTACAACAGCAAGAAAAAAACAAAAATGTATCGAGAACACACGCAAAAAAATAATACGCGTACCCGTTATCAAGCGGTAAAAGCAGCCGCCGCCGCCGCTTCACTTTTCGCTTCTCGCTTTTCACTCCGCTTTTGCACTCCGCTCGGCTCTGCGTTCCGCTGCCAAGTGGCATGGCATCCGGCGAATAGAGCCTGCCCTTGCTCTCGCATTTTCCTCATTTTCCGACACCGGCCCACCCACCCAGCACACTGAGAGAATTCTGTAACTTTATATACAAAATATATTATATATAAGGAGTGTGGGGAAATTTTAAGAAATTTCCCATTGAAGGCAAATGATTTTCTTGTTTATTAAATCATTTTATACCCATAGCTCCTTATAGATTATTTATTGTAGTTGATTTCTGTAGATAACATGGTCACACTATATATCTTCAGATATAAAACACTCTTTTTATTTTTTTCATTATTTATTTTACAAATAAATATGTTACTTATGTAAAGAAATAAATACATATTCATCTCTTTTTGTATCTTAATTACTTTGTATACATGGACTTAAGTACCTATGGGCTCTGCCTTTCTCTCAGTGCATGCGCACTGCTTTCCGCTGCTCTCATCGCCTTGTCGGCTCACTGCTTGTGCAGCAACAAGTTGTTTTGCCTGGCCTGGGTCGCCTGCTTGCCTCCACCGCACTGCTTGCGTTTTGTGGTGTTCTGCGGAAACAGTGTGTGTGTGGCTGGCGTTTTGTATAACAGTTGGTCTTAGCAGGAGGAGAAGGGGCGTAACACCGCCCTCCTCCAGATGAGACACACAAATTGCTCGTTCTCAAATTTAGTTGCTGAGACTAACTTAACCCCAGACAGCAGCAGAGATTTACTGTTTAAAAAAATATATATTTCCCTTAATAAGTTTAGTTTTTGTATTAAACTTTAGTTTTAGAATATATTTATAATATAAATATTTAGGGATTTGTAAAATTAAACTCACAAGTCCCAATTTTAAGCTAAGCATAAGTTTCTTGGTGCAAAGAAAGTAAATTAATCTAAGGCGCTAATATTATGCTGAATATAATAATTTTTCCATATTAATTCAAAGTTAAAATAAATAAATTAATGTTTGGTAACTGAAAAATAATCCTATGCTTAATATAAAATAATCTGTCATAGCTTTCTTATAAATTTGTATATTAATTTCAGCCAAAATATAAATCAATTCCATAAAAATTACAAAAAATCTCACTCAAGGGGTTAACAGACAAAAGGACCCTTAAATACAAAGAAACGAGTGTTTTGTTCACTTTGAAACAGTAGTTAAGGCCATTTGATGCGATTGCAGCTAAAGTTTTTTTTATTATCCCTTCCCCTGTGCCCCTGCCTTTAAGATCTGCCTTAGTCAACACAGACATATATATTTTATATATACTTTTGTTTCCTTTATTTCCACTGCCCTTCGATTTCTCAATTCATGCAAACTTTCGCCTCGCCTCCATCTACTTTCATAAAATTTATTCCAGAATTTCTTATGTCCTGCATAGCGAATGTACATGTTTATACACGTCCAGTTGCGTAACGAGAATAAATATTTTATGCTGCTCGGCTCCCAGTTTGCCAGCCACTTCCGAAGGAATCGCCATCAACTTGGAGCTTGTAAACAAAAATTGCTCCCACCCAGAGCAAGAATTTAATATAAAATGCATTTTGCAATTAGCAGCAGTTTGAGGTCCACAAATTCCAGGGTCTTAAGCGCAAGCTGGGGTTTTTGAAGTGTAAAATACTGGAATTTCCATTTCCCTTTTTGCCTTAATAAACCTTGCACCTGTTTGCACATACTGCGAATATTTTTTGTGGTAAATTATGTTTGTGCAAGAATAATAATAACTTTGGCACACGAGCTCTAACTTTTTTTTGTAATTGTTTGTTTATTACTTATTACTCGGTTACGGGATGTAATAAAAAAGGTGAGTTTATTATCCAAGGATTAACTCACTTTGAATAACTTTTGAGGAAGTATCTTCCTAAATGGTGTTCAGGGATATTTATCAAGCTCTAAATGTATTTTTAATGAAGAAAAAGCTTGTTTTTATTATAATTAAAGCAAAGTACATAATATAAAAACATAATATAGGAGTATAAATAAATATCCCTTTAAAAATAAAGTTTTTCCTTGCAATAATTATGGATTTCTCTTCTCTAATGGTGTTATGATACTGTATTAAAAACTTCATTAATTTAAGATTTCATTAGAGGCTTGACATAGTATTTTACGTACATAAGTGCGAGCAAGACGACTATACGCACTTTCAATTTATGTACATTAATGTATAAATCTC
>JAEIIF010055737.1:0-28129 GCA_018874455.1 Drosophila trapezifrons
TTTTTTTCGTAATGAGACTACGGTCACACTGACTTAAAAGGTAAACAACAGAAGGAAAAACATGTCGAAACCTGCTTTTACCGAGGAAATGACCAAGGTTTAAATAGAAAGTGTGCTAGGGAATGAATTTATATGGAACCATACGAGTCCATTATATAAGGTGAAGAACCTTACATTTAACTTTTGGTACCAATTGGCTTTTAAGACTTTTATGAAACTGTTTTGTCTAATGAGAAATAAATATACTTTTGAATGCATTACCGACGGTATTTTCTATCGAACTCATTTTTTGCCTGGTATTTTTTCAATAGACCTATCGGTTTTGTCAATTAATGCAATAATCTCTCATTGAAAGTGCCCTATAGTCATCTTGCTCGCACTTACGTAAAATCCTAAGGTTGCTGCCAAACTTCTAATGAAAACTCTAATTAATAAAGTTTTTAATACAGTATCATAAGGCCATTACAAACGATATTCTAAAGAAAATGGTTTATAGAGCCTAAAGTGAAAGCACATTTACAACTTTAAACTGGAAATAATATTCATAAAACAAGTAATGTCTTTCAGTTTACAACAAAACGGATTTCCTTTATAAAATAATAAAAACAAGGCTCGTAAAGTGATAATGCTTTGATAACCAGTTCAGTTATTAGCCAGACTCATATGGTATGCTATTCTTGGGTCATTACTACCATTGTTTGTGGCACGTAGATATCTTATCTGGGCGAAAACCTTCTTGAATCATTATAAATATATAAAAATCCTTACTAATCTTTCTATATTTATCCGCAGGTGGTAATCTTCTCGGCGGCAAAAAGAAGAATCCCGAGGGCAAGCTCACCACTGCCGTTTCCCATGATCTGGCGGATGGCTTAGCGGCCAGCAGGATGGTCACAGGATCGAACCAACTGCCGGACTCGGGAGCAGCTGGCAACCTGGTGATGCGGAGGGCAGCCACCATCGCTGTGGAGGATACGGACTTTGACCGCGTGGAGCGGGCTTCGATCCTCACGGATATGCGACAGGGTAGGGTCAAGGCCCCCAAACGCCGACCACCGTCGGCGGCCATCAATGTCCTCGGCGAGAGCAATAATAACTCGGTGTATGTGAACGGCAGCGGAATGGGTGGAGGAGGAGCGGGAAGTGCAAGCGAACAGAGCGAAGATGGTGGAGCAGGCGGCAAGGCCACAGCGGCGACAGTCTCCTCCGATGACAACTCGACGGGCGAGGAGCCGCAGCTGGCCAAGCCCAAGCCACGCGAGTGGGAGAAAAAGAAGGCGCCCTGGATGGAGGAGCTGAAGGCCTCTCAGGTCACGCGAAAGAAGACCTCGCCCAGTGTGGAGCCCCGGGGAGCTTCGGTGGCCGAGCGGACATCCAAACTCTTTGCCGCCGATCAAGCGATCATCAGCAGTAGCAGCAGCAGTACCACCACGAAAGTGCAATCCTCGGCGGTGACTTCCTCCATGTACGTGGAGAATTCAACAAGCAGCACCAGCAGCGCCACCACCACTTCCACAACCACCAACGATGCCATCATGACCCGCAGCCTGACCGCCGCCGCCAAGGCAGCCACAGCGGCGGCGGCGGCCAGCAGCGATGAGGAGACGAAAGCCACGCGGCCAAACAGTCTCTCCATAAGGAATCAGCGGAGTGTCTCGCCGCTGGTCAAGAGCTCCAATGCCAGCAGTTCGCAGTCGCAGGAGGAGAAGCCCAGCCAGGGGCTGACTAATCACCATCAGGATGCCAGCGGATCGACGCGAGTTAACCAGCTTGAGCAGCGGGTCGAGAAGCTGGAGGGATTGGTGCAAAATCAACAGCGGACCATCGAGGAGCTGGTGAATGCCCTGAAGTCCGAGGCGGAGCGCGTGAAGATATTGAGGAGCGAACTGGACAAATACGCGCAGTGCGTGACGCAAGTTTGAGCCAGCGATGGCTGCATTTTAGCTAGCTTGAGTCCTTGATTTTTTAGCGTGCTGAAAGACTCTACATTCCCAGGCCCATAGAACGTAGAACGTAGATGACCGAACCCAAGACAATCCCAAATATCTGTGCTCTGTGTGTTCTGTACTTATATATCCAGAATGAACTACAACTATCCCCAAAACTGCTGGTGTGTTGCGATCAATCGGTTTTTGCATGCCAAAATCGTTTTGCATTTGCGCTAATTCTTTCTGTATCCCCCTGATATCCCCGATAATCCCTGTATATCTGATATATCTGATAATTTCGATAAGTATTTTTTATACATTCGTACATTCGGAGAGCGAACAGCAGAAGAAGGAGACGACATTGTTTGTGATTTCTTTTAACTGAACGCTTCGATTCGATTGCGATTTGTTTTGTTTATATATACGATTTATGGATTATTTTTTAAAGATGTGTATTAAAGTTATGAGTAAAACTGTACTATAAACTATATACTAAACGAGAGAGAGAGCGAGAAATATATACAAAGTTCGATGGAGTCGATGATGATGATGATGCCTAAAACTTAAGCAATATCCAATAAATAATGCAAAATAAATATTTCAATGTTTTCTGAATGCTCTTTTTATTTTCTTACCTCGATGTGTTTGTTGTTTTATCATTTTCCAACCGACTGATATAGATAGATAGCGATATATATAGAGAATTCCACATATCTAAATCCCGGACAAATGTATACTAACCTTTTGATACAATCTATCTTTTTTTATATGAACAGCAAGCAAACGCGTCGCGGGAAGTTCGACAATTGGATGTTCTAATTGATCGGCGGAGATCGCAGATCATTATAGATTGTAATCTGCTAGAGAAGATATATATTACACGTGTACAGACTGTATTCCTCTTTTCGTTTGTGATAAGCCTCTTGCTTAACCAGCTGCTAATCGTAGTCTAATCGAATCAAATCTGCTTAGCTAGCAATTCCCGCAAAGTCCCGATTGTTAGCAAAAATATGTTTCGCATTTTGTACCGCTTAACATGTAAATATATTTGTACATTAAATATGGGAAATACATATATAAAATAAACATTTCTTAATTAGTAAAAAAAGTACGATAGTTCCTGGCTCGTCATTCATTTCGTTTTATTAAATTGAGAAAAGTGAAGGCTTGCGGTCTGCTGGAACCATAAAATCACAGCTGCGGTTGGAACTTTGTATAAGTTGGAGGTTTCAGGGTTGAGCTAGTGATTGGAAACTTGGAAAATATGTATCCTAATATGCTTTCCCTTCTATTTTTGTAATTTTCGGTTTTTACTTTGTAAAAATAAAAGCATATTCTAAGTTTATTCAGTTGAAAGTCTTAACAACCTTCATATTTAACTCAAACCTTCTCCAGAAGGGGGCCTGTAAAATATTGTATTGTTTATCTACCACTCCTATATTTTATTGTGGGTAGGTATATCTTATATATCCAGATTCTTATTGGTTTATAAATAATTATTTATGGACTGGAAAAAATAAGTTTATTTTAAATTTCATAACAGAACTGAATTCAATTTCAGGTAATGGATGTTTTGAATATCATTTTACTATAAAAAAAAAACATGTAGATCATGTTGGCCTGCTATGGATACTGATGAATAAAATGGTTACCTTTACATTACATTATAATTACATTATCGGGGGTGCCAAAGAAATCACTAGCGTTTTGAAATCACTTAAAAAGGTGTCTAAAACTATGCTACAAAATGTGTTTTCGTAAAAATAATCCAATTTGCACTGAAATTGGTGCATCAAATATTTTATTGCATACTTTTAGACACCTATTAAAGTGATTTCAAACCCTAGTGATTTCTTGACATTAGTGGATCATATTGTTGGATCTCTCGGAAAAAATTTAAAAGGTTGAAAACTTTGATGAAAAATTAAAAAAATTTGATGAAAAGGTTGAAAATCTTGATAAAATCTTAGGACGCTAAGCTCTTACTGCTAAGCTTTTATCAAAGTTCAGGTAAGATGTATGTAAATTGTAAATTTAAGATCGGTGTAAAAACGCAGGTGAGCTTTGGATGTAAAAAACAAATGATTTGATCATATTTCAATATTTGTTTAAATGAAAGAAATGAAAAAGAATTAAGAAATGTATAAAACAAATATATATTAAACTGCTCCTATATTTTATAAAAACACAAAACCATTAAGTAAGTACTTTTAAAAAGGTTAAAACTCTTTAGAGACATTAAGACTGAACCAAAAACAATTAAGAGTCCAGCTTAAACGATTGTTTTGGTTTAGTTCCAGTGGACTTTAAGCTTTTCTTAGCTCCGTGATACTAGTTTTTGAAAATGTGCAAACTCTGCGAGAGAACGTCTTGGGGGCCCATTTGTTTGTTGGATTTTGCGGATTTGTTTGGTGGCAACAGGCAGCAGCTGTGTTTGCCGTTTGTTCTGCGGCCGAAAGACCAAAAAAACCTGAGCAGATCGGGTTGTTTTCAGCCTGTCTCTCAGCCCGTAGCTGTTGTACTTGTGGTGCCTGGTGCTTTTGCCTTTCGTGTTGTTGCCTGGGCACTTGGCTGCGTTCTGTGAATGTGGCTGGGTTTTGGGTTTAAGCCAGGTTAAGTTTGGCCGAGAGCGAGGCTGGAGCGAAGCTTTTCTTGGGCAGCGGCGGCGGCGGCGGCACTTATCAGTTTCTGATCGCTGTGGGAATTTCAGTTAATTGTGGACGCTGTAGCCAAACGGACGCAACGCGGCGCACTTGGCCAGAATATATATCAAAGCCTGGCTTACAATAAATAAAAAAACGCACGTAGTCTTGGTCGTGAAAGTATCTTTCAGCTCAGAGCCATTAGCCCCGCCCTTCTCCTAGATCTTCTAACCGCCGGAAAACGTTTGGGCCAACTTTAGGTCTAAGGCCAAGTCAAAAAGCAACGAGCCACACAGCTGAAAACCCATTTAAGGACCGTTCCAAAATCAAGGATCTTCCTGTCAAAAAAAAATTAAAAAAGAAAAGACAGCTTTCGATCAAGTCAGTTAAATACAGCGTTTTCAGAGTGTGTGTGCGTGTGCCTTCGAGTGAGTGTGTGTGCGTGTTGTAGTGTGTAAATCCATTCAAAATAATTAAGCCCGAAATAAAAACAAAATATATTAAATCCGCAAAGAGCCATAAACAAATCGCAGTCAAAGCTCGCGCGCCAATATTGCTCCAATTTCAAAAACAAAAAAAAGAAACGGCTTAGCAACAATTGCATTGAACGGTTCGTACTCGTAAAAATACAAAACAAAAAATATAGAAAGCTTAACAATCAAATCCAATCCAACAACAACAGCAACCACGGCGACGGGGGATTAAAAGCCAGTAACAGCAATAAATGTGGTGGGTGCATTATTGGTAAGCTGCGCCGCAGTAACGGTTAATAATATGCCTGGCCATAAAAACAAAAAGCCCCTCTAAGATATATATATATATATATATATATTTATATAGATCGCTGGCTGGCCAAAACAGCTCAAAATTGGCCAAAAAACTAAAGCGTTTTTATGCGCAAACGCGTTTTTATGCTCAGCCTTCTCCTCCCCCTTTTTGTTTTTATTTTTTGCATTTTTTTCCCCCGACAGTTTTCGTTTGTTTTGCACTCTAAGTTTTTGCTGCTGTGTTTTTAATTTTTGTTACAGTTTTTTCTGCATTTTTCTGGCCGCCTTGCTCAACGTGCTCGCTTTGTTTTTGTTTTGGTTTTTTGGTTTCCTTTTTTTTTTTACCACAAAGTGGATTTGTCTTCTATTGTGGAAATATGGCCGAAAAAAGGGGGCGGAGGGAGGGCCAAAAAGGCGTAGCAGTTCCGAAAAAATATGTCGGCCAGCCGTCAAGGTCACGGATGAAAGTCTATCTGTAATTTTGTGAGTCAGTGTATTGGCATGCAAGTGCAATTCGGTGGTTTTTACACTTGAATAAAATATTTTAATGGAGTTTAGGGATATTTGTTAGTCTAGAAATTGTCAAAAGTTTATTAAAATTCAAAGTAGGTTGTAGGAAATTACAAAATTTACCATGAAAGCTGATATAATATTCAAAAAACATCAAAGTGTTTAAATATTGAATATAAAACTGGGGTTATCTATTGTAATATTCATAAAACTGAACATTTAATATTAATTTAGGGAAAATAATGGTCAGGGGTAGAAGAAGTTACTATTAATTTGAGGATTTTAGCCTTATACATGTATATTTCATTAAAATAGTTTTCTATTTTGTATATTTATATATTAAAATGTATATATTTAAATTGTTTTATTTATTTAATAAACCAGAAACAATTTTGAAAAAGTTATTATTATGTATATACACTTTCTATATTATTCTTATATTCAAAAATGTTGCTACTAAAACTTAATTCTTATTTCAAAATACTTGGAAATCCTTATTACAGCATTAAAAGAAATTTTCAAGTTTGAAATATATATAAATATAATATCTAAACATATTAAATTCCATCAGAGAATTCGTTACTATACTTTAGAATAGAATATGCACTAATTATAACTATTATTTTTATTCAGAAGTGACTTTTTAGTTAATTTATTTAAATATAAGAAAAAAATCCAAATAACTTGAAAAATGTTTATGAAATAAATTTGGAAAACAATTCCAAAATACGCTCAAATATTTTCGACTTCGACTTACTCAATCCTTTTTACTCCAAGTGTAATAATAAGTGAATGAAAAAATATTTCAATCTTTTGTTTTGGGTTTGTATTCCCGATTTCAATACCCAGTTCGATGATAATGATGGACAGGCGTGGATTAAACCATTAATTTCTTTCGGATTCGGGAGATGTCTATCTCCTCCAAACGAGGCTTTAATGGCGGAGATGACGGTATATATCTCATTATTTGGCATCAGGCATCGCCCTGTAATTTAGACGCCCTGCTTATTTCGAGCTTACTGTAATAATTAACGGTCCGCTGTAATTGAGAGTTGATTTACTGACCCACTGTCCCAGCTGGCATTCAAATCCGAAATAAAAATAATAATGCAGGAAAAAAAAATAGCCGTGGAGTGAATTAATTTCAGATTTGTCAGATTGAAAGTCCGCTGCCAGCTGAATGCCAAGGAAAAGCTTCAATATACACACAGCACCTCCAAGGGCAGTAATTGTGTGCAATGGATTGTTTCTTCGGTGAAGGAAAATTTATGGCAGCAATTTAGCAGCGGCATAATTTACGATCTTGTTTGCAATGGTTTCGGTATTAAAAACTAAATAAATAGGTGATTAAGCTTATTCATAATTAAATTTGTATTCTATTAATAAAAGCATAATTGATTCCCATTAAGAACCGAGGCCCATTCAGGTTAATTTCCAAATTGGATTAATTTAGATCACATGCGATAAATAAACGACTTGTTTGGCTTTATAATAGCCCAGTTAATGGGTGTTTAATCTTATGACCAATTTGTGTAATAATTTATTGCATTTTATAAACGTAATTGAATATAATAAAATGAATAAGTTGTTGACCTTTACATTTATATTAAATAAAAGTATATGAGGCTTTTAAAAATACCTTTAAATTTATATTTAATAAAAGTATATAAGGGCTTTAAAAATAGCCAAGTGTAAGAACTCCTAGCTTTTCAAGCCGGATGTCCATTGCATTCTTGGAAAAATAAATTCTAGACAATCATTTAATGACTCAATCACAAAGCTATAAGCTTTAATGTTTTATTTGAAATAACTCCAAGTAATTGCAACTTTAAATTAAATAAACACTCCTGTCATTAAGCAACATTTTCTAAGGCTACAACCCTTAATCAATCAAATCAGTCATATCGATAATGTTTATAATTTTTATTTTTTTTTTCTGAGCCAGATTGCAAAAGTGAGCAAAAGCGTTGCCAAACCGTTCAACATTTTTTAAACAAAATTATTATTAAAAGCTTAATTGCAGCGCTAACTGCCTGCAGTGGCGGCCAGTAGCTTAAGCTTTTGGCCAAAACAATTAGAGGCTGCAAAAAGTCAGATTAACAAATTATATGCCACCAACTGGAAAGGAAAAAAAAATAGAAAACGAAACCCACAAGGCGGCTGACAAAACGCCTCAAAGTCGCGCGACCTGCAAAAAAAAAAGAAACGAAAACAAAAAGATAAACAAACTGGTTGGGATTGCACTATTTTGGCCAGAGTTTTGAAGTTTTTTTTTTGCCGCAACAATGCGATGACAAATACCCAAGTGGCCACCGTGCGCGGGGAGGGCAATAAACTCTTGGAAATTCCATGGAAATATCACTACAAAAATACAGAAAAATGCTCCAATTAGTGCTTGGCCAAATATGTTTGTATTTTGTGACTTTGGCAGGGTTTTTGGCTTTTGCATTGACTTTGTCTTGTTTTTCTCATAATACCCTTGAAGAGGTTACTCCAATTTAAATGCAAGGCATTGGGGAAATACTGAAATTAAAGGCTTCTTTTAAAGATATTTTCCTGATCTTAATTCCTTCGCACATTTATATCCCTTTTGACCGCGATCGGAAGTAGAAGTCGTAAACCTAACATAACTATGCAGACAAGTTTTATTCGCTGAGCTTCTGTCTTTATTTCTTGAGATAATTTGCTAGCTTTATTACTTTTTCTGTGTTTTGTTTTTCTATTTATAATTTGATGGAGTTTCCTGGGAGTTTAACTTTAGAATTAAAAGCCTTAAAGTGGTGTGTATTTTTGTAGTTAATTTTTCAAGTTAATGTGCTTAAATTTCTCTGAAATTGTTGAGAGTTTTATAATACTCATTAAGAGAGAGAGAGGCGTTATTAAGGGAAAATTATTAAAGACAAAAATTGTTGCTTAAATGTAGAAGTGTAAACTCTAAGGAGAAAGGTAATTTTTATTTTGAATTCAAATTATTTCCTTTACATTTGATGGAAATTGAATCTTTTCTTATGAATTTTTCATTAATTTTTCTACACTTTAGCTTGTAAACACCTCGTATTGCGCGCCTTAGTGTGACCATTTTCATAAAATTATCGATAAGCGTCCTATCAACCGATAGATTTAAGCTAGATTTTGAAGATTAAGGATACGGTCACTTGGTTTGGCGAATAAGAACGATCCGCACATGTAAATAACGAGAAAAAAACCAAATCTTTAGAAATAAAATCAGTCCGACGTTATTATATGAAAATAAAAGCCTGGTAGTTTACAAACAAAAGGCCACCTTAAATATTTCAGAATATAGGGTATCTTTAGCTGCCATTTCTTCTTATTTAGCTTCCCCTTAATGTTGATAACATAACGCATACGACGTGTGGCCTCTCCCTTCTTGCCTTTATGGCTTTGAGCCTGTCCGTCCCTCAACTCAGCTTGAATCCACTTCGACTTCGATTGTTAATGAATTGCAATCGTCGTGCGACACTTTTCGAGCTGGAATGAGAATGCGAATGTTTGACAATTTGTCACAGGGTCCAACACTTGTCTCGTCCCCGTCTGTGATTCGGAATCGGAATTCTGAAAGACTGAGAGAATTGCGGGTGCGGGCCACGTTTGTCCATTTGTTACACATTTTATTTTCGCCTTTTGTTTGGTCTTGTGTCAATCGAATTGCCATGCATTGTGTGGGTACTTAGTAGCAATTTATTTGCCATTACCTTTTGCCCGCACTGTTCACTTCTGGTTTTAAATCAAGTTTATTAACCGGAATCTGTCAGCTGCCATTGTCTCCGTTCTCACCTCGCCGATCTAGAGGTGAGGTTCTCGAAGTTGCCAAAGACGCCGAAGTCGCCCGTCGGAGTCGCAGTCGAAGTCGCAGTCCCCCTGGCCGCTTTCAGGGCGTATCCATAGCCATCGATTAGCATTCTAATTTATATACTAACTGCTGCCAGAGAGTGTGAGTGCGGCACAAATTAAGTAACGCCAATGGGCATGCACGAGTCCGAGTGCGAGAGGCGATTGCCTTTATATTCCATTAACCATTTGCGATTTCAAGACCAACTTGCGGTCGCCACACTGTCAAAGAATAGCTTAGAATAGCTTGAAAGTAATTCTAATATCGAGATGTATATATAAATAAGTAAATAAATTTATTTAATGTTTGAATTAATGTTTTTTTATAATAATAATTGACTATGACCTAAAGGGCAATTATTCCAAGTTGATTTCAAGACCAAGTTGCGGTTTAATAAGAAGTACATTCATTTAAATAAATTAGTTTAAGGCTTTAACTTCTTTTACAGAAATATTAATCAGAATTACGTATTTGGAAATGTTTTAATTAATTAAAATAAATTAGTTTAGGCCTTAACTTAAATTCCAAAAATATTAATCGATTATCGACATATTTTATGGCTGTTTATTATTTATTTAATTGTTATTATTAGTGGCAGATCTCTTTATTTATTTAGTATACAAATTCCACGAAATCCCCCTTAACTTTTACTTTCTTATTTAAAATACTAACTACTTTTTTTTACAAATATTTAAAGACAACTTAATCAACTCACACTTCTATATATTTACCATGGTCTCTCACCTTTTCAAAAATCTGCCTATCATTAATTTCTTTAATTTAAACACCTTCCCAGTGACCAACAACAAGTCCCCACGGAACCACAAAACTTGTTTGGCTCTAAAAATATTGTTTCCAAGAAAATAATTAATTGCGCTTAAATAGATACAAGCACGGCTATTTGTAAATATTAAGACAGAAGAGTATTCCCGATTCAAGTAACTCTCTTAGCTTGCTTTCGGCCTTAACCCAAGTGACGTCTGTGATATATACCGGCTTCCATGTAAAGCCAGAACTAGAACAGATTGCGATTCCAATTCCTATGACAATTATGGGTGCAGCCTCTGATAGTTAAAGACTAGTTGTAATTTAGAGACGTTTAACTGCGGCTAATATATGTGTGAACAAAATGCTTATCAAGGCGACTTCGTCTGAACCCTCAGAACTTTTACTTTCTTTACAAGAAGACAAAAGCCCCAAAAGGCCAAAGAACTTACAAAATGAATGGCTAAAAATCCAAGAATAAACTCAAGAGATTTAAAGAAATTAAGGTGACGTCAGAAAAGGTGTTTAGAGGCGAAAAGAATAAAAAATAATGGATGCCGGCTTAAAGGGGAGGTTCTTCTCTGGCATTTCCATATGACTTTGGCTAATTAATGAGCCGCCGCCGTCGCCGCTCTAAGCCAAAGAACGAAACTTTCGTTTTTAATGAGATGCCTGCTGGCCATAAAAACATATTTGTTTTCCCCGCAGAATTCCTTAGTAATTAAAGCCATTGAACGCCGTCAGAAGGAGAGGTTAAAAAAAAGATATATCCACAGACGGGATGAGTAATTATATGGACTGTGAAGAAGGCTTGATAAGAATTAGAACTGGTTTGGCTGCGGCTTTTGTCTAGCTTTAAAAATTATATATATATGATTTCTTACCCGGCTGTTTTTTTCGTTTTGTTTTAATGTTTTATGGATTTGACTTTGGCTTGGCTTTTAATTACATGGTCTGTGTGGCGGAAATGCCTGAGAACGGTTAATTAAATTATGGCTGGCCAAAATCAAACTCATCACGGCTCTGTCCGCGGAGTATCCATCGATATTGCAGCAACTCCGGCAAAGTCCTCACTTCAATGGCATGCCAATTGCTGGCAGCATTAAAAAAAAGCTATCAAAATACCTTGCCATTAATTATAAATATGTTGAAATTGCAACAGACGACTGAGCATCTGTCTGGGCCTGGGCTTGGCTCTTAACTCTCAACTCTCGACTGTCGACTCTCGGTTTGTTTTCTGGCCAAGACTGTGCAGCTTGTTGCCACTTTGGCAGTGGCTGCTTCTAGCCACTGGCTGGTGGATACTTGTTATTGGTTGTTTGCTGTTGCCAACCTGTTGCCAATACAAGTTCAATGATTCTTCTACACCCCGAAAAAAATAAAGAACTAGCCCTTAGTTGTCTTTGAACTTGAAAGGGCCACCGAGGCATGGAAGTTACGGGCTAATAAACATAAATATAATAATAGTAAAATCATATTAAAGCTACTGGTATTTTTTTTTACTAAAATATATGATTAACCATTGTCAAAAGTGTTAAATTCTTTACAGAAACTCAAAAATAATTGGGATATTGGGTATTTTTAACTCATAAATAATAGCCAAAAAGGATCTATAACTTCTAATAAAATTCTATAAATATTATAATTTCAATTTTAGCTTAACTGATAACCCAAAATATCTTAAAGTGTAGACAGATGGCTTCGGAATCTGCTGAAACTCTTAAAATTAGCTGCAAGTGCCGCAGACGCTCGGCGATTTCTGGTGTGAAATGCACCTTGACATTTGGCTTGGATTTTTCCCATCGCTTATCGATTGAACGCATAGCGATTTGCTATATGTTTTTGCAAATTATTTTGCCATGGGATACTATACGATACATATATCTTCTATATATATATATTTGCACTAATTACAGCTCCTTGTCTTTGGTTTAATTGCAGCCATTAAGCATTCGCAGAGCGACAGTGGCCAGAGCGAGACCATGGTCCACGAGATGAGATGAATCACGAGGTCTGAGGAAGTGCGCCCATTAAGAGCAGATTGGTTCTGATCTGGAGACAGAACAAAGAAGGCACTAAAGCGCTTGATTAACTCCCGGGAGCGACTGGTGGACAGGTGGACAGGTGGTGGATTGGATTGGAATCGACCGACATGGCACACTTTTGCTGGCTCCTCAAATTCGCCTTTCTGCTGCTGGTAAGTGTCACATTAAGGCGCTGATTGCCGCTTATTTATGGCCAAGAATTCCAGGGAATTTGTTGGCCAAAAAACTGGCCACTTAAGTTAAGGCTTAGTTTGGTCATTTAAGCCACCGAATTCAACTAGTTTAGGCTTTAAGAAAAGCTTAAAAAAGCCACACAAAAAGCATTTAATTTTAGTTTTCAATGGAATGTAATTCAAACTAATTTGACGACTGTAAAAGGTGTACAAATAACTCTTTTAGATTGGTATTTATAGCAGATTCTATGAGTTTAAAGGGATATTTCTAAAAAATAGGCAACTTAATGCAAGTTTTGAAGTGAAATTTTACGAAAAACCTTTTCAAGACCAACTGATGACCTCAGATTGCATTTCATCACAACCAAAAAAACAATCAATCAATTTTCTCTGATCTTCAACTTGGAAAGTTGGATTTCCTGTCCACACGACTTGCGTTGGAACAATCAAAGCCTCATCGAAATTGATTCAAATGGCATCCCAGGCTAACCCCAGGTTAAAAGACTTTGAACACCAATTGAGATCTCATCCAGTCCCAGGCTTTACTGCAACCAGTTGCCAAATGCATTCACAGGCGGTGCTCCATTAGCGTTTGGCCAATGCGTTTTTATGAAAAATGGTTTAATGGTGCGATCGCACTCCATTTGTTTGTGCCAACTTCGGCTTTATTGGCCCAAATCATCCATAATCCAGCCAGGCCGACTGGCTGGCTGGCTGAATGCATTTTCGGAATTAATTTTTACCACACACTCTCTCGCTCTGTTGTGTCTGGCCCGCACTTTATTGACTGCTCATTAGACAGACCGAGTTGATTGTGAGTAATGTGGAGTAAAGTAAAGCTAACTGGAGCCGAGTAAACTAAATAATTGCACGCGATACAACTGCAGACGGTTGCTAGATGTACTTAAAAAAATAAAAAGTCGGGTTTTCTAAAAAAAAATATTAAAATTGTATTAGAAAAATAAATAAGTAAAGTTTTAGAGGAAATATATTCTTTGAAGCATTTTCTGAATATCAGGAAAGAACTTCTTTAAAGTGCTTAGTTCTTTAAAAGCTTTTCCAAATTTTATAATAAGAAGTAAAACCGCTACAGTCGAGCTGTGACTGACCGTGAGATACCCGGTACCCAAAGCATTGCGGGTGTAAACATTGTAGATGTTGCAGAAGTTCAGCATACAGAGAAACTTTATTGTTTAATAACTCCCATGTTTATTATCCGATTTTACCTTAATTTAAAGTTCTTCCTTGTTAAAACAGAAATTAAAGATATATATTTATTAAAAAACTCCTTTATTTAAAGCGGTTGCCTTGAGAAATATATTTTCTTTAAATATAATTTTAATATGTTAATCGTAAAAGGGTTTTTTAAATGTGATTACTCTTTTTACTCGAAGTGTATTTGTGCAACTGGCCCATTGGACTGCCTCTGTTTTTGTGGCTCCAACTGTGGGCTCTGTTTGTGTCTCACAAACTCAAAACTGAGTCTCAGAGCCTGTCTTTTGGCCATTCGATGGCGATGACGATGGCAATTTGCAAATTATGCACAGCGGCTGGGGCAGGGGCAGGGAGTGGTGGTGGCCGCAGTGGTTGCCGTGGTGGTGCAACTACATTCTAAACTCGGCTTTTCTCTTCTCGATTATTAACCCACCGATTCCCATCCATGATGATTGGTTCATTCAAGTGAGCTGTATCGTAAATGTATCGTTTATATGGTTTTAAGTCATTTTTAAACGTTCTGACGCCGACATGGGTTAATTTCCCACACAAATCTATGTTCGGTGTGCTGTGTGTCTCTGCCATGTAATTAATAAATGTGTGTTATTGTGCCACAGCCCCAAGTTGATAGCTGCAATTTGGAGCGAGTTCGAGTCTGATTCTGGGCCCAAACTGTTGGCATTGAGCGTGGCACTGCCCTAATGTGGGCTGCACTTGGCTGGAAGATCGATAGCGAGATAGGGGCACTGGGAAAAATATAGAGAAAAGATATACAAGAATATAAACAAAATAAAATAAATATGAGTAGGGGAAAACATATAAAATTATAGAAATAAATAGAGAGTTAAAAAAAATCAACACAGGAACCTTTAGAAATTAACTCTAGATTTTGGTTACGGATAAAACCATTTTAGAATAATAAAAAGGTAAACAGTTAATGAAGGGGATAAATAAACTATAAATAAGCTTATTATTATCCTATTAATGATGTATTAACCTATTAAATTAACTTATTAAAACATATTAAATATCAAATTAAAACCAGCTTTTGGATGTAGTTATAGGATATAATAAATAATAGTTTTTTTCAACTCAAAAAGGCTTTTTGTATGAAGTAAATATATATTAAATGCCAGGAAACTGTTCTAAAATTATATTACTTTATTTTTAATATTTATAAACAGCAAAAAACTCTTCTATTTGTATGTTACTTTATTTTTAATATTTATAAAAAGCCAGAAAACTTATAAGTGTATGTTACTTTACTTTTAATATTTATAAACAGCAAGATAACTCTTCTAAATTTACTATACCTTATTTTTTTTTAAGTTCTCATTTTAGTGAGACCTAAAACTAATTTTTTTACAGTACCCAGGCGAAGGCGGACCCCAAATAAAACGCTGCTGGCGTTTGTCTTGTAATATTATAATATTGTGCACACAATGTGGCCACAGCTGACGACAGCGGGTGGTTGAGATTAGACTTTGGCCGGGGCCCAGCTTAAGCCGGACTTTTGCTGGGGGAAAATGGACTCGCTGACACATTCACTTGGCCACCGACTGGGCAGCGGCTCCAGTAGCTGCTCCTTGGCGACCGCCCACTTCTAGAGCGAAAACCGAAAACGCCCGCAGAAACCGCTGGCTCGAATTATGCAGAAATGTTAAAAGTTACATGACTTTTTCCGCATTCGATAGCCCAGAGCTGTGTGTGTGTGTGTGGCAAGTTCGTGGCCCGCGTTGAGTCATTGGCCCCTCCGCGAATCCGAATCCTGTTCCAAGCCTCCCAGATCAATCATCGGCGAATCAAGTGGTATGAAAATACTTCCGAAATTTGCATAACTCACAACATGAATTCAATCTGTCAACTCGTGGCGTTGTGTGAAATCACGATGATTGGAGCTAATTAAAGAAGGGGTATCGAGTGACCAGTATTGAGTGTCCAGTATTGAGTGTCCAGTATTGGGTATCAGGTTGGTGGATCGGCACTTGAAAGCCAATCGAGTGGGACAATTGGGCCCAATAAAGAGAGTGCTCATTAAGGCGTGATTATTGCTTAATTGTTGGCAGTCTATTCACGCGCACCACAAGGCGGATACGTAATATGTGGCCTGGGCGCTGGCGTTCTGAAAGTATTTCGTATTTTTCGAATATCAGTATATCGTTTTTGACACTTCCGCTAAGCTTGACAGCCGTGAAAATTGTCACCAGTGCAACAATCGAATGATAAATGATAAATGATAAGTGCAAAAGAATGTCCAACAGGATTAGAGGTAGAGGGATCTGATAAATCAATCAAGATTAATAATTGCCTATCATGGGGCCGAAGCCAGAGTCCGTAAGCGATCTCCGAGCCACGTTCATTCATTAAACTGGAGCACGTCACTGACCAGGCGGTTCGAATAACCCAACCCCACAATGGGAGAGGAATGCTCATTGTTGGGATTTATTCATTATTTCGTAATTATTTTTAGAACGTTTTTTTCATGTCGTGCCTTTTGTCTTACGCAGCCCTTTTGTCGGTGGCTAACCAAGCCGTTAATTTGGTGTCAATGCTAAGTGGCGACCACTGTCGCTTTTCCACTTTTCCATTCAACAACGCCCGCGGTCAGTTACTTCTGCAATTTTAGACATAAAAGGCAAGGCGACCCAAGTCCCCGCCGGATGACTAACCGATCTAGTGAGTGGCTGGGCTGGGCTGGGGCTGGCTAGCTGGCTGGTCAAGTCAGGTAATATTAGCACATGTGCGAAGGTGTTCCAAAGCTTCGAGTGTGATCAGATCTGCTCTGCTCTAGAAAATGCCAGGCGACAGGCGCCCACTGCACTGCCGGATGTTGTTATTGTTCTTGCTCAGGAGGTGTATTTATAGTATTATTTTTATATTTGAAGCTCATTTACCAACAGCTTGAATAATTATGCTATTATGTTCAGCCCCGCTTCCATTAATATTCGATTCAATTTTCGCCATTTTTCATTGTTTTCAATTTGCGCCTTTCCAATCCAAACTCGATTATATTTCAATGGATACCTTCGATGGTAAATGATCTGCCTTAATGCAATTAGCAATGCTAATACCGCTGAGCGATAGATATCCATAAATATGTTTTATTAGCTCAATGCGATCGGGAGGGCAAGTTCGTGCCCTAAGTCTTTTGTTTCTGCGGTGGGTGTGTGTGTGTATGTGTGTGCTTGGCGCTGATAACGATTTATGGCCGATCTCTGGCCATGAATTCGCAATGCAATGTACGAACAGCATTGTCGGAGAGATATGAATGTAGATTATTAAGCCAAGAAAAGGAAATTAATGGGTTTATTATATATTTTCGCCTTTGCTATATTTTATAGTGTTAATTTTCAATGAAGGCTAGGTGAAGAAGGCTGGATAATGTAGTCTTAAGTTGAATATGTGCTGGTTAATATGTCTTAAATATATTATTTGTGTTATATTAAATATAATTAATAGAATTTATTAAATACACACTAAAACCATAATATTCTTACCCATTAGCTGACTCAGCCCTACTTCATTTCCACCTAAAACACTCACTTAATTTATTAGTCAAACTTTAAGGCATGACTAGAGCCTGTTCCCAGCAATCATTACTCATGGAAAATAAATTTAATTAAAACAGAAACCTGATCAAGGGAGTCCCAAATCCGGAAATGCTGTCCCTTAAAACAGGTCGAGATGCGTCAGGGAAATGCAGGCAAATCAATAACAACATAAATATCTCGCTGACAGATTGATTGTTTAAGTAATGTTTCCATTTTCCACTCGAACGGATTCCTTTGCCTGGAACTGTTTGTCCGAGCCGCTGTTTTCGCTACCTTACGCCACCCACTTGAGCACTCGATCGCTGACGAGCTGCAACGCGGTTAATTATGCCACATTCGCCACTTGACCAGGGAGCAACATGCACCACTTCAAACGGAGCCGGTGCCATGGCATTCCGATGTTCCGATGTCTTAATAGACCCGGGCCGCATTATTTATTCAAATCGAGACTCGAGCCAGGTCCAGAGCCCAAGATCTCATTGCATGACTTATGCATATTTGCGGGCGACATGAAGACATATGGATTTATAGTATAGCATCGATCGTCGATCGCTCCAAATGATATTTTAATTACGCAAATTTATAAATAGATCGCTGAGATAAGCTCTCTGGATGCGATCACCATTGCCGATTGCATTTACAAGGCAGGGGAACCTAGTTAACATAAGATTTAGATCTAAGAAAGTAATAGTTAAAGATCTATAGTGTTGCTTAAAATTTATATTCTTCCAAGCCCAGCTTAAATAATGATAGTTGTTGGGGTTTCTTATAGGTTATAATCCTTTATTCGTTAAGTGTTGTTCTTCTTATTTCGTTCCAGTTCCTTCTTAGTCTTTTTTGAGTGTTACCGTTTTTAGGAGACGGGAAAAAGCTTAGTATTCCAGAGATCGCGAAGGCGTTAGCGCATGGGAAGAAGAACATTAATACTAAAGATCGCGAAGGCGTTAGCGCATCTGAAGTAGAAAATTAATACTAAACATATGGTATCTTTGGATTTGGCGCTATTATATAGAGTTTATTGGATTTCTTCTAGTTCATAAAATAATCATAAAATAATATAGATAATAAATATAATATTAATAACTAACTCCCTACAATCTCTCCCAAATTCCAGATGATGTCCGGCTGTTGGACACGTCCCGCACCCGCTCCTCTGGCCGGCGGCCGGCAGAGCGAACTCATCGCGGGCAACGAGTTCCTGAAGCTCTTCCTGGACCACGATGACCAGCAGCGCAGCCTGCACAGCAACGAACAGGACTTCGAGGGGAGAGCAGAGTCCACAGCCTCGACATCGCCGAATCCTCATCCCCGCCAGCGAATGGCCACGGGAAGGAGTTTGGATGGCAGCAGGAATCGCTACAGGAACTCCCTTAGTTCCGGCCACAATCCTTCAGTAGAGGAATCCAACTCCAAGCAAGTGGTCAAGTTGGTGACCTCCGGCAGTAAGATAGTCTTCCTTGAAGATGCTCCAAGTTCCGGGTTAAAGGGAAAGACCTCTTCCTCCAGCGATGAGGTCAAAGTGGTGGCCGTGAGTGTGAGCTCTTCCAGCAAAAGAGGTCCTCCGAAGGCCAGTTCACCAGCAGGAAGTACCACGGGAAGTGGCTCGGATTTTGTGAATCGATCGCACAAAAGCGAACTTTCCATTGAGGAAGCCGAGCCCCGACTGGCCGGGGACTCCATGGATGCTGAGGGGGATTCCCTGAATAGTGCATCCAATATCCAGAATGTGTTGGCAGCTCCTCTGCTGGCGGCCTCAGCCTCCTCCATGCATTCGTTTCTGAAGAACCAAACAGAGGAGGAAACGGGAACGGGAACTGGAGCAGGAGCTGGACCAGGCCTGCCCTTTCAAACGGTGATTTACCATGACACCAAGCAGGGCAGGGGACCTCAGTCCCGGTCCATATCCTATAGCTCCATCAGCCAGAATGTCGATGACTTGCAGGCCTGGCAGCAGTCGAGGAGCGGCATCCTGGCCGAGGCCCAGAGGAATGTCAGCGAGAGCCTAAAACATGGCCATAACTCGGAACCAGCCAAGTTCTATTCGGTTCCTTCGAAGATGTACAGTGTCCCCAGTAAGTTTTACTCGGAACCAGCCAAGGTTTACTCGGAACCCGCCAAGATGTACGGGCAGCCGGAAAAGGTTTACTCGGAGCCCTCGAAGGTGTACGGACAGCCCTCGAAGTTTTACTCGGAACCAGCCAAGGTCTACGGACAACCCTCCAAGGTCTACGGCGAGCCGGCCAAGACCTACTGGCCACAGGCGGCAACCAGCACGGCAGCCACTCCTGTGGGGAGTACTCCCCATCCCAGTCCGATCTCTGCCAGCAGCAGCAGCACCAGCACTGAGCAACCGGTGGTTCCCACAACTTATTTGCCGCCCAGATCCAGACCGCGACCTGCGATTGTCTCTCGCATCGCTTTCGGCGAGGCCCAGAGCACAACAGCAACATCACCCACGGCAGCAACATCTACAGGAGCAGCCTCTTCCACAGCAGCAACACTGGCCAGCAGGGTCACCACAGTGAAGCCCGCCAGCAGCAGCAGCATTAGGCCCACAACCTGGCAGCATCACTATCACAGCTACCAGCAGCAGCAGCATCAATCGCAGCAGCAGCAGCAACAGCAACATCCGCAACAAGCTCATCCAACGCGCCGCGTACTCTTCAATTTGGATAAATTGCCTTATGATTTATTGAATGCACCGCAGCCGCATCTATTGGAGCCAATTTCATCGAAGCCAGGTCCCAACTACCAGCAACAGCAGCAACATCAGCAACGTCCCTGCTGGGAGCAACGTCAGCATTCATCACTGCCGCATCAACATTCTAATCAAAATGCCAAAGGATTGCCCAACAGAGGTGAGTCTAAGTCCAAGTGGGAGTCGGTATCTGAAGCTCCGAGTAAAGTTATACAGAGGAAACAAATGGTGGTAGGAGCTAGTTAAAATTATACTTTTAAAGAATTAAAATAGAAAATATTGAAATATTCATTATCCATTTAAAATATTTTATTCTGTCTCAGTTAAATCCCAAGCCCGAAAATAATATACAAGAAAAGATCATAATTCTACCAATTTAATATTTAGCATATGTTCTTTATGATCCTTATTTGACGTCTTTATTTTTTGTTCAGTGTACATCAGTGCCTGACTCTCTCTGACTAAACAAATTACACTGCGCAGCAGGGCTCGTGTTGCAATTGCATAAATTAAAGAGATCAATTTCGGGGACCTAACCAGATTAATCATATATCATGGTTACCGTTTATCCACCCCACTTTGATGATAGATTAGGGATGTACTTAAAATTCCAGAGAGGTCCCTGATAATTACAAGTATTTTCAAAACAGTTTTGGGGGTTCCAAATCTCATTACTCTGGGGAAATAAATGTAACTACTTAGGGACGGTTTCTACAAAAGTAGTTAGATTAGCATTAGGTTAACTTTTCCTAAAGCAAATTGGTTTTCTGACCTTCAAAATTGTATCTGAACGTGAAAGAGTAACATAGTGCTGTTAACTATGCTGTTAACTATCGATTATTGCTGAATTGTGCTGTAAGGCGCAACCACATGGTTACTTTGATTATGGCATCCACTCAAAATTGCTGTAAGTGTCTTCTTCTGCTATCTAAGAGCAGGAAAAGATTTGACAGGGAGTCTGGGTTCCTGTCAAAGTTAGCTCTTCAATTTTCTTAACCGGAACTTTATCTGATCGATAAATTTTGACAGGGTGAAAGGGTAGAAACCTCTAAATTAGTAATAAATAAATATATTTATCCTTATCTTATTTTTTGCTTAATTTAATTATCTTTGGCTTTGAGCACGACAGGCTCCTTGAAACCCCACCTTATGCTCAGTGTATCTGTGAGTTGTGACAGACAGCGACAACGCACGGGCTTGCCCCACTTGAACCCCGGCTAACTAATCTTGAACTTATCCAAACATCATCTTTTGTTGCAGATCTAGTCAAGTGTGTTGCCAAATTTGCACACCAACATGGAGCAGCTTCGGCATCCACGGCTTCGCCAGCATCATCATCGTCGTCAGGCGGCGGCTATTCGTACAGCTCTAGCTCCAGCAGCAGCAGCAGCAGCTCCTCCTCCTCGTCCTCATCCTCCTCTGCCGTTTCATCTGGAGCCTCCTCATCTAGGGCGCAGCATCAGCCGCATCAACACTTTACCACCGAGCGCCCCGAGCTCTATACTCCGACCTCGGAGCAGAATTACGAAATCGAGGAGTCCGTTAGTGTTATGACAAACGGACGGGCCCATGGACCCCAGGGCGGCGGTGCAGCAGGCGGAGGCACGGCGGCAGTGGCCACTACGCCAGCTGGTCCAGCAACGAGCACCGTTCGTGGCATCAACAGAGGACGTGGCTCGGTGGTTTACAATGCAAATGCCAACGATTATTCGGATGATGGCGGGGATGGGGATGGAAATGGAAACGGAGATGGAGACACCACGTCCGAGGGGGGTGATTCCGCCGGCGAGGAAGGGGTAGCTCCCGAAGACGAGGACAAAGTGGCGTACGTGGTCGAGGGACGCAACTATCGCAAGTATCGCGTGGAGGAGAAGACCGACGACGGCTTCATTGTCGGCGAGTACGGAGTGGTGGACCACAACGATGGGAACCTCTGGGGAGTGCGTTACACCGCCGACTCCACCATCAATCGCAGTCTGATTCAGAAGGCGTTGCTCACGTTTCTCAAGCTCAAGTAGGGGCCACAGCGGTCACTCTGCACTCGAAGAAACAATTTGAAACTTGAAAAATTCGGAGATTATTTTGTAATAAAAGTTGAAAAATAATAGGAAAAGAATTTAGGGAAAAATAACTTTGATTGAGTTAAAAACTTAATATTTTCATTGGTTTAGATATATTAAACATTTTGAAACTTTTATTTAAAGTTGAAGTAATTCTAAAAAGCAAGCATGCACAAGCAATTCTCAAGTCGGGATTCTGTGACATGCTGGTATATAAGCGCCCAAGAATGGTTGTAGTCCGATCAGCAAAAAAGCTTACTGATGATCCCCCTTAGGACGGGGTGAAACAGGCCGACTATGGACCTCAAGCAAGGCTTATAAAATACTTAACTTACAAAAATATAGGTCGCAAAAATCAAAGAGATTTAAATTCTAAAAACTCTATAAGAAACCCTTTCAAGTATCAGCACAGAAAATACATTATTTTCTAAGCCTAAATACTTAACAAAAAATATTCAAAATTCAACCAAAAAACTTTAAAAACCTTTCAAAGTTTAAAGAAATTGTTTCTTTGAGTGTTAAAAAAAAAAAACAACCAGCACCCCGCACTTCCCCGCTGACGAGCCAGCTGCAAGGGCATTCAAATGTGATCCAAGTCGTATTTTAGTTTAGCCTAGATAACCTAGATAGCCTATATAGACGTAGTTCCCCCTAGCTCGTAGCTCTCGATGAGTTCCCACGCGACCAGGACACACTCCTTCGGCCCTGTGTGTGTGTGTGTTTAGTCAGTAAACGAATTTTGTTTAATGTTTAGTTAATGTTTTAATTAATTTATTGTAGTTGTTGGTATTGTAATTGTAACCGTAGCCTACCGTAGCCTAGAGTTACCTAACGCGAACCTAATTTATTCAGCCGACAGCACTCGAAATTCCACTGACCTAGCAACTTGCCATAAAAATCCGACGATGTGAACGATGTAAGAAGCACCTACCAGCATTAAGATCGAGCGAAACTATCCTAATTAGAGCCTAAGTGACTTGAGTAGTAAAAATAAATAAACGAGAAATTAAACCGAGAATATAACCGAGTTGTGTGTGTGTGCATTAATCTGGGGAAACTGGTTGTCCCCAGGGGGGGCAGATACTCCGATCCTGGCCTGCTCTGCTCCGCCGTTCCGCAATGTAAATAGCCACTTAAAATTGATTAAAAACACGCAGCCTGCGGCCCAGCGGAGGAAAGTAGTTTTTCGAGACAATATCATTAAAATTTAATTGATATGAACAAGTGACAAAGCAGCAGGACAGCTCTTGCCAAGGAATCGGAGCTTATTGTTTCGATATTTACACTGAGAAAGAGGTACTGAAATTCTTAATATTTAAGGGGAGTTTCCAGACCATTTTCTTAGAGTTTAATTGGTTAGTTTTCACATTCTTCGTTGATTTTTAATTGCAACTACAATAGTAGTAGTTACTTTTTCTTTAAATATTATTTCGATTCCGATTTAATATTTATTTTTAAGGAACAGGGTTTTTTTTTCTCAGTACTCGGGATCAAAGAGATAAGCAGTGACAAGTTCTCCTCTCCGTTCGGATAGAGATAATACCCTGGCAGTTCGAACCTGCCGGTACCATCAGTCTTCCGAGTGAAACGCGGAAGCTGGACTCCTCGGAGAACTGGAACCGGAGATCGCCCCGACGATCGGGGACAAGGAACCTGTGACAAAGTCAAGGCGGCCGTTTTTGGGACCTTTATAGAGCCACATTTGGCCAATTAAGAGCAGCAGCCATTTCCATAAATGTCGCTCGTTGTTTACTGATCTGCCCCAAGACCTGAAAGCGAGCCCATAAAGGCCAAGAGCAGCAGCGGCACTCAACGGGAAACCGACTGAAGGTCGCTCAACGACCTTGCTTGCGGTCGCCTCTTTTCCACTGTATGGACATACTTGCGAGTATATTTATATGTATATATAGGATCTCTGCAGTATCTGAGGCCGATTTTATTGCCCCTCGGGGACCCAGTGTGCCGGCAAAATTTCCACTAATGATTGCATGCGCCAGTGCCAGTGCCAGGTTTCTGTCGAAGATCCAGTACCAGTCTCCTGGCTATTTATAGATGTGTAAGACAATCGGGCTTTGGTATGCCACCTTATCGCAAACCGGCAATCAACCCAAACGCAATCCCAAACCCCAGATCGAGACGGGGTCCAGCTGGGGATTCTGACCCTACTGCATCGGCGACGCGATCTGCGTGAAGAAATACAGCACATGACCATAAAAATCACGAAGGGATTGGGGGCATGTGGCAACGAAGCTGGGAATACACTTGCAACTCAGTTTTGGAAATTATTTTTAATAGGAAAATAAACAAAATTAAGGAAGGAATAATATTTAAAATAAAATAATGCGATTTTTAGAGACGATTACGTTAAACATAAGTTTATTCCTGTTTTATTAGGCCTAATTTAAGGAAAGGGATAATGGTAAATATTTTAAACGCAAGCTTAAATTAAATAAGGGATAAGAGAAATTATTTTTGAACATTAATCGATTTAGTATAGCTTTAAAAAATATTCTTAAAAGCGATATCTTATTTTATAAATTGTAATTGTTCTTTTTTGGATAGATTAATTATAAATAGCTTCATAAATTATAAAATCTCTATTCTTCCTGTTTCATATTATCCATTAACTCCAGACAACCAAGGACCTTATAGTTTACTAACAACACATTCCAAGGATACATATCTCATATTGAAAAATAAGTTTAAAAAATTCCATTTACCTCTTTCAAGGGTATGAAAAAAGAGAATGTGCCTGGGACAGTTGCAGATTTAATGCGAAATGCCAGAGAGGCGAGGCTGGGATGGGGGGATGTGGATGTGGCTGAGGCTGTGGCTGTGGATGGAGATGGAGGTGTAGATGGGGATGGTGCCGTGCCCTTTCTGCGGTCAGCTGCCTGATGGACATCTCCGGAGGAGCAGGAGCCTGGACCTGAAGGAACTGGTTATACCGTTGCTGGCCGCTCCGCTTAAGTGCGGCAATTATGAGGCGAAACAGTTCTCGTCGCTTCGCTTCTGCTGGGAGTGAAAGAACTTAACTGGAATAAAACATGATGAATGCCAGGCAAACACGTTGCCATTCCAGAAATGCATAAAGAAAATTTATGAGTTTGCTAATTCAATTTGTCGAAGGTTTTTTACAATTTCTTCTTATGAATCAAGCTTCAAGTTCTTTATTATTCATTATGGATATAAGGAAAATAAGTTTTGAATTGATTTAAAGAGTTAAAAACTATTTTAGTGGACTAAAAATTCTTTAAAAATTAGGCTGTGTTTTATAAATAGGTAAAACTGTGCAAATACTATTTTATTTTAATTAAGAGCGAGAGTTATTAATATATAATTATATAATTATAGAAATAATGCTTTAAATTAAGGAGTTCCGAATTATGTATGTAAGATTAATTTGACATAATATCCATTATGGAAGTTCAAAATAATATTTTTCAATATATACATTTTGTAAAATCGGGACTTAATCTCTATTTATTTTTTCCTGTGTTTAATGTATATTTTGTATATTTTATTTATATTTTTTTCGGGGGGCGTAGAAGTGCGTGTCGGCCATAAATTTGAAAACTGCACGATCGCCGCTCTGTGACAGGTTGAACGCTGCCACGCCCCCGCCCCCACGTCCTGGTTAGTGGCTTTTTAATGCGGTGGGCGTGACCTGGAAATGGGCATTCTGACAGCTGCGAGGAGGCTGTCCACTGGCTTCATTAAACCCAGCAGTCCTCCGCTGCCATCGTACCTCGAACATCCGCATTATCGCTTCCCTTTACTTTTGCCTTGAGTCCGCTGCTCGCAAATTGCTCCCATTGATCTGGCTTACAGGAATCTGCTCCTTTGTCTAGTAGTCCTGTCCCGGAGTCCTGTTAATTATCTCGATAGCTGGTGAGCAGCAGCAGCTTCTTAATGAAGTCGCCCCCATGTGAAAAGGCATGTTCCACAATTTACGATCCATTTTATTCAATATTCAAGTCGCGGGGCTGATCGATCGCGGTTCGAAAATTTATGACATGGCATTATAATTGACCGATTTGTCATTATAATTAGCGTGTACATCGGCCAGACACGGCGAATGGATCCTAATTTATGCATATTGCTGGGATTATTTTTAGAGAGGACGCGATGCAGACAAAACACGAAACAATGTTGCATCGGGCGGAAGGAATAAGTTTACGAGACTCATATACCTTTAAAACATGCAAAATGGTTTATAATTTTTCAATTAAAGTTTAACAAACATAAGGAAGAAGAAAAATTGTAAGGGAATATTTAAGGGAAACACCGATTTTTACTGGGATTGTTTTAGTAAAAGTGCAGGCGTAGTTAAAGGTAAGAAAAAACTTGAAAATTACTAAGAAATACAATCATTTTTTGCCTAGCTAGTTATAATTCTTTAAAACTTAGATGTATTTATAGCTGAGCAATCCAGTAAAAAAAATTAGGTAAGTTAGGTTAAAAAGCAGTTGTTAGTGTCAAATATTTTATAAAATATATTGCTTGTTAAAAAGATTTGGCGTTAAAGCAGTTAAGGAATTTATCTAGCCAGCTTTTATTATTCTTTGTTTAATTGTCGATATTTATTTTAATATTATTTACTCTTTGACTATCCAGATATGATGAGAGAGATATATTAATGAAAGTAAAATTATATAGTAAGGCGATTTTTTAATATTTTACAATCATTTTACATTCTACTTATAATTTTACATTTTTAAAAGGTGGCATCACTGGTTAAAATGAAAGCCTGAAAGTATGTGACAGTTTTTAAATTGTTTATTTCATTTCTTGAATACAGTGAAAACGAAAAGAATTATCCAAATAACCATAATAAGGGCTTTTAAGGTAGTTAAAACATATTTAAAAAAATTTATTTAGTAAGCAACAACAATATAGTAAGCAAACCATAAGCCTTATTAGTATTTAAAAGCCCAACGGCCATCGGAAACAAAGATCTATAATCTATACAAAAATTACTTGACGCCACACTTATTAACGTTAAACATTTTTCTTTAAACTTTAATCTGTTTTTTGTATTTTTTATTCTGTATATTATATTATTAATACAATCTTATAAAATCTCCCACAAAAGGGTAAAATGCTCCGCTTCCCTATAACAAATCCCAACCTCCTGAAGACGTTTTGAATCAAGCAAATAAAAATCTTAGCCAGAAATAGGGCCAGTAAAACGCCCACAAAAAAACTGGCAGACCGGAAAGGAAGATTTAAAATTACCAAAAGTCATGAATCAAGCTGAGAAGTTAATTCAAAAATTCGAAAAAGAACAAAAATATGAAGAACACGGGTCAGATGTGCGAGAGTCAGACAATGAAGAATGCAAATCATTGCACATGTCCTGCGAGTCCAAGTCCTGCAGCCTGCAATCGATTTGGAGCAGAACTAATTGTCCGCCGGCAATTAGCAGGAAAGGAATTCGGAGCCCTCAACACTTTACTAATCTGCAAGTGTCAAGCGGCCGCAAATGATGGCGATGACAAAAGGAGTTGACAGGACGCAGGCGGGCAGGCAGGACTCAGGACTCCGGGACACAGGCCGATGTAGGGGCAGGCCACAGGACAGAAGGACAGAGGAGGGTTGAAGTGTGCGTTCCTGCTAAAAAACCGAGGCAGCCGCACCGGCAGCAACGAAATTCCCCCGAACTCCAGGGAACACGACAAGGGGTTGCTTATCGCACACTCGGGAAACGAGGGGTTAAAATTCATTAATTGCAGATTTTTAATGAAATTTAAGAATCAATTAATTCGTAAATATTTATTGTAGTTTACTAAGGAAAAATAAGAATAAATTACAAACGTAAACACATAAAATGTAAGGCTTAAACCTTTGTTATTTTGGAATAGGCCTTTTTTTATACCCTTGCAGGGTATTATAATTTTGTCCAGAAGTTTGCAACGCAGTGAA